>JARHVA010003453.1:1497500-1587500 GCA_037957365.1 Torreya grandis | reverse complement strand
AAACTAATATAAATTAGGTATAGTCTAGCATGATTATGAGACTAAATCTCATAGTTTCTTATGAATAATCATCTAAGCATATTTAGAGCCTTTTATAACATAAGAACCTCCATTAAAAAATATGATTTTATGTATTGAGATACAAAAGTAAAACTTTCACATGAAGTTTAAAATGCTTTACAATGATAATATGTATAGGAAAAAAAGGAAAATATGGTTGTTAGGAAGTGGCATTGTCATACACACTCCGTCTCAATGGAAACTTTGAGAGGCCTAGCATTACATGAAACTGACAAAATTTTATAACACCAAGTGATTTTTTAAAGATATCTACTACTTTTTCATCTATAGGATAGATATACATATCAATATCACCATTAAGGACTTTATCTAAGATAAAATGCACACGAACTTCAATATGTTTAGTTATTTGGTGTTCATTAGATTTTTTATCAGAACTATAAAACTCTGGTTATCATAATGAAGGATGGTACTGTGAGAAACATCCAAATGAAGTTCTCTAAAAAAAATTGTAGCTACATAGATTCTTTGGTAGTTTTCATAACACTTTTATACTCTAATTTAGTAGAAGAGATAGAGACAGTAAGTTGCTTCTTGTTTCTCCAAGTAATAACAACTATACCAAAATTAAACACATATTCAAAAGTAGATTTGTGATCTATAGTATCACCAACATGGTCATCATCACAATAAACATATAATTTAGTATTATCAATGGAAGAATAAAATAAACCCAAATTAATTGTTCCTTTGATATAACAAAGAATTCATTTAGATAATTTTCAATGATCCAAATATGGATCCTATATAAATCTAGAAGCAACACCAATAACATATGAAATATTTAACCTAGTAATGGTTAGATAAATCAAACTACCAACAAGATGGCTATATAAAATAAGGTTATATTTTTCACATGTAAATTTTAGATCAAGTTTAACACTAATTTCAATAGGAGTGGAAGAATATTTATAATCAAGAATGTTAAACTTAACAGGAAGGTTATGAGCATACTAAGATTATGATATAATAATAGAATGTTTATCTTGAAATATAAATATTTATAAAAAATAATGTAGAATGCTTAAATCAATCATTTCAAACATTTAACTTAGTCTATGCTTATATTTATGTATTAAACTAGATAGATTGCTAGCAATCAACAAATCATCAACACATAATATAATTATAATCAAATGACCATTTTCAACTTTAACAAAGAGATCATTATCATAGTAGTAATTCAAGAAACCCAATTCTTTGAAAAAATAAGTAATTTTAGAATATCAAACTCAAAGAGTTTGTTTTAAATCATAAAAATATTTCTCTAACTTTCATTCATAATGTTCTCTATGAGATTCAGTGAAACCTTTAGGTTCAGTCATGTATATTTTCTCTTCTAAATCACTATTTAAAACTGCATTCTTAACATCTATTCAGTGGATAACCCAACCATTTTGGACTACCAAAGCAATAAGAAGTCTAATATTACTCTTTTTATATATAGGAACAAAGTCTTCAACATAGTCAATCCTGGGGTTTTAAGTAAACTCTTGAGAAACTAATCTATCTTTAAACTTATTAATTTTACAAATTGAATTATATTTGATCTTATAAAACCATCTACAACTGACAATATGCTTTTTAGTCAGAGGAGGGACAAGAACCCAAGTTTGATTTTTAATTAAGTCATTATATTTAGCTTACATAGCAACATTCCATCTATCATCTTGAGAGTCTTCCTTAAATTATTGAGGTTTACATTCATACATAATCATTAATGCTTGATAATAATGTGACTTCTAGTTAATTTATTAAGTTTATCAATGTTGGAAGATTGAATTAGGGATTTTTCCCATTTAGGTATTTTAGATTGAACATAAAATTCAAGGGGTTCCTCAAACTCTAAGTTATCCAAAGTTGGATCAAATTCCTCAAGGGCATATATATCATCATAAGGAGAAACATGAGAGTCGGGTTCATCTATAGAAGAACAATAAAGAGGTTTCATAAAGGGATTACAAAAAGATTTTTGAGAATAAGAACATTCTTATTCTCAATGATCTAACATTTAAAAGGACCATACACTCTTAAGCCTTTTGTCTTACCTCTATAACCTAAATAAATGCAAGAATAGGAAGTGGTATCAAGCTTCTTTGTTTTAAATTTAGGAATAAAGATATAAGCATGACTACCAAAGATCTTAAGATGAGCCACACTATTTTTATTTTCAGTCCATATTTCTAAAATGGTAGAAAGGTGTAAGGATTTGGTAGGGACTCTATTTATAATATGCACAATAGTATTCATAGATTCAACTCATAAAGACTTTAGAATATTTACATATTATAACATTATTTTATCTATTTTTAAGATGGTGTGGTTTTTTTTTTTTAATACCATTTTGTTGAAGAGAATAAGGAGTTTTTAGTTCCATTTGAATAACACAACTAAATAAAAAAGAATAAAAATCTTTACTAACATATTTACCACCATTATCAATTCTTAATCTCTTAATAGAAAAATTAGTTGCATTTTCAACACTAACTTTAAATTCTTTGACTTTAAACAACACATCAGATTTTTTTTGATGAAAAAGACTAGATCATTATAGTTTAATAATTAATAAAAGTAAAAAAATATTAAAAAAAATTAAGAGATACAATTTCAATAGGTCCTAAAATATCAGTATAAAAAAATTCTAAAGGATGTGAGAAATTCACATCATGATTCTTGTGAAAGGGGTTGGTGTGTTGCTTACCACGTAAGCAACCTTCACAAGTTTCATGACGAGATGGGATAGAAGGAAGTCCAAAAAAAGATTATTTTCATACATATCATGTAAACTTCTAAAATTAACATGTCATAATCTTTCATGCTATAATTGAGATTTTTTTTACTATGTGATGAAAGAAAACATGCAGAACAAGGAGAAAAGATATATAAATTATTCTTTTGAACACCTTCAACAATCAAGGAACTAGATTGATTTATAATGGATTAGATATATTTAAGTAATGTTAAAATTAAATTATCATTTTTAAGTTGATAACAAGATAGTAACTTATTTTTAAGCTTAGGTACATAGAAAACATCATTTATAGTAACATTTGAAAACATTGTATTTCCTTATTTAGTTATTTTAAAAAAAGAATTATCTCTTAAGTAAACTCTTTCAGAGATATCTATAGAATCACACATAATATTAGATAAACAAGTCATATGTTTAGATACACCACTATATAAAATCCACACATTTTTATTTGAAGTAAATAAAGTAACATACAAAGCAATAACATTTGAATCCTAATTGTTATTTTCATTAAGGTTTTGATTATTTTGCTTGTTTTGATTAGATTTTTCCCTTTTATTATTTTTAAAAGTTTGATTGTTATTTATATATCTATTTTTATAATAGTTTTCCCTCCTTTAATCAAATTTATCACACAAATTACAATTTTCATTAAACTTAAGTTTATGATTCTTATTACAAAATTTCTTATTCTCGTATTTGCCTTTAGTAAAATTAGGGTTAGATATATGTTTTTTAATGTTATCAAAAATATTATTTGATGTGAGACTTACCTAAATGGTATTCTCTTTAGAATCAAAATTGATCATAACCTGCTCTTCTTGAATTAGCAGAGGAGACAAGGTGGTAAGATTAGGGATATCTTTCTCAATTTGATATTTAGAATTCAAAATTGAAATGAAATTTCTAAACCTTTCATGTATATTTAACTGAATGATAAAATAAATAAATTTATTCTAAATCAAACTAAAATTACATCCATTTAACTAAGCTTTAATGTTTTTAATTTTAGTAAGAAAATTCATATCTTTCTCATCACCTTTCATAGGTGTAGTTAGCAATTTAGGAATTAACTTAATAATATTCAAGAGATGAATGTATTCATGAATGGATTCAAGGATTTTCCAAGCATATATATGAGATTCATAATTAATAATATGGCTAATTAATTAATCTTCAATACTTCACAATATAATGGATATAGGTTCCTATGATTTCTGTTGATAATGGATAATTAATCTACCTTCTAATTCTAAATATTCTTTCAAAAATAAATTTTGGTGACAAAGTATGATTTTTATATCCCACCAAGCCATATAATAATGATAATAAGGTTGAATAAAAATCTAAAATAGACTTTGGATAACTTAGATGATGATCAAGATGATTTGATAGTCAAGAATAAGACAAATAAACTATATAACCCAAATATCAACAAAAAAAAAGTTTGTAAAGTTATTTTTTAAAATTTTCCATGCCAAAAGTGTCTTACAATGGCATCAAAGATTTTGGAAAAAATTTATAACTATCAAATAAATTATTCACAGCTTCACTTTAAAATGAATATTAATAAATTGTATTTGACTTTCCTTAATGATCTAGATCCTACTTACCAATCAATTACCACATAATAGGCTCTGTTACCATGATAAAATCAATAGAATATAAAATATATTTGCAATGTATATTATATATAGATAAATAAATTATGACAAAGAGTACAAAGAATTGGCATAACATACACAAATTTAAAGTGGAAAAACATTCAAGAGGTAAAAAAACCATAAAGATGATATTCAATAAATTGACAAACTATGCACCCCAATATAAAACATTCCTTTCTCACTTATTCACATAAGCCTTTATAGAAACTTTGTAAATATTTGACACACAAATATCAAATTCATCGAGTGTGTTCATAGTGAAAAATACAATAGGGGTAAAACCTTATTTATAATAAATGTGAGGGGAGGTGACTGTTGCAACCAACAAGTCCATCCTTCTCAAAAAAGCATTTAATTTAATTGGTTAACAATAAATCATAATATGTCATAATCATACTAAATTTTATAACTAAATTCTAAGATAATTAGTTACATCTTCAATTAACCAAGTAATTTAAAACTATGATACAAATAATGAACAAGTAAAACCAAAGACATGAATATATTTACTAATCATGAGTCAATAGAAACTCAATATATAGCAACTCAAAATGCTACAAATTTCTAATCAAAGTTATTAAACTACTTATTCCAAATAAGCATCTAATTAGTAGTACATGATAAAGACCACGTATCTATGTTCTTATAACAAAGTATTAATGAACTAATATAATTTCATATTTAGATAGTAATACAAGGTTAGGCAAATAATCAAATAATCAACTATGATTATATCATGAACTAAACTTACATGATAACATACATCACTTTATATTAAATACAACTATGATGACTAACATGAATTATAATCATAATAATTATATAACAATTTTAATTCATTTATACCCAACTATCACAACTAAAAATAAGAAGAAATGAATCAAATCATTACATGCAATCCATTGAAGCTAAACCCATCTCACCAGTCCTAATGATCTCAACCATAAGTGGCCCTAGACCACCCCACCCATCAAATTGATATAGATCAGGGCAATAGAGAAATGGTGGAGAAATGACTACAAAAAAAATGAGATTGAAAACATTCAAATAAATGACTAATAGAAAAAAATGAACCATCTAAACCAACCCACCATGATCTATTTAACTTGGTTCCTGATTATGACTGCAGCTTAATTTTAAAGATTCTTAATTTATGGGACATATTCTATTTAAGATTATAATATGGCTCATAAATATTTATGCCATAATTTATTTGGCAGTCATCTTCATGTACTAACTTAATATATATTTTTGAGTTAAAATTAAACTCATAAAAAGAATACAACAATTCTAACCAATTCAAAATTAATAAATTAAAAACTTGTGTAAAGCTATCAATCACATTTTGTATCAAAATAGACATTACAAAAAATATTAAAAGCTTTAAATATCAACTATAATGATTAATGAAATAATAACACATAAAAATAATCAACTAATCAATGTTTTCAAACATAAGTCAACTTAATAATAAATTGAAAATAATTTCCAATATCATTACCAAAATTATGCCACTAATTCTAACATGATTTCTATAAACCCAAGTGAACCTTATAATGAACTAATAATATAATAAGAGTCTAACATATCATGCAAATAAAATAAATAATAATAAAATATTATTTTTCCACAAAACCCTGTAGTCATTTTAAACCCCCATGGAGACTCAATATATCATTCCCCCTAATGTATGTCCATGGTTTGAAATAACTAGCAAGATAATTTTGAAATACTATTTAGTAAGATTGATTGTATCCAAGTTAGGATCTTTGAAATATAAAACAAAATCAAATTCCTAATATAATCACTAAACAACCTAGTCATAACTATTCAAATAATGGATTAAAAAAAACTACCCAACTAAGGGTTTCAATTTTTAACACCATATATAATCAACACAGTCAATAAACAAGACATAGTCTCTTTTTGAAGAAAAGTGACCTCATTGTTGTACAAAACCTAGCTAAGAAACAAAAACATATACAAAGTGAGAATACATCTACTCACAAGCACTAAACAAAAATGAAAAAAACATAATATCCAACACAGTCACTATATGCATTCAATAAAATCCATACTCAAGCCATCCATGACCACCATACATAGAATTGAAAATGAAAATTTTTGACCCTAGTTAGGGTTTTACCCATAAACACCATAATGTAGGCAAAATAATGTCAGTGTTTATGGATAAAACACTAACTTGTTTTGCCATGAAAAACTTATTTTAAAAAGTAAAATAATTTTTTTTTAAACATTAATTAATTGGATTCTAAAAGTCAATCATAAAATAAATTTCCTCTTCTCTTCCAGTCTCCCAAGTTTGATACAAAACCAACAACAAAAATAATGTAAATGTAATATCTAACACAGTCACTATTTGCATTCAAAAAAATCCATGGTTGAGCCTTCCATGGACACCATGCATTAAATAGAAAACTAAAAGATTCAACCCTAGTAATATTTTAACCCACAAACACCATAATGTAAGCAAAATATTGCTAGTATTTATGGTAAAAACACTAACTTATTTTTCCATTAAAAACTCTATTTTAAAAATCAAACAGAGAATTTTAATAACATTACTAACTTAGATTTTTTAAATTGACCATAGAATAAATTTCTTCTTCTCTTCTAGTCTCCCAAGTTCTATGCAAAACCAACACTAAATATCCAAATGCATCGAACAAACTATAAAAAAACAAACCCCAGTTAACTCTACTCAACTCTTACATGTCCATTAAAATTAATGAATCAAACTAAAGTTCAATCTCAAGAAAAATATCATGCAAAAACTCTATTACATTCCCCTTGGCGACCACGCCAAATTTTTTGGCAGTCTCCCTAAGACAAAGAGATCTTCCAAACATTGAGTCTAAATGAACCAATTAAAACCTAAAAATTCAAAGAAACATCTTGATATTATTTTCATGGTAACTCGATCCAATGCCATAACTCTAAAGTCATATGGCACAAAAAAACATACCAACTAATTACCAATTCTACCAAGGTGGGTTGAAAAACCAAACAACCTAAGTACATTCCCAAGCCAAACATGGCTATCACAACAATGCCAACCAAATAAACCATGATAAGGGTCCTTCAATGCTTAAACTTAATGCATATATATAAAATGTATAATAGATAGGACATGTCCATATTTTCCTACAACCATAAAATGGTTGTTTTAAAATATTAAGTCTAATAATATCAAGATAACTAATTAATGTAATAAGACATTGATAAACAAAACAACTAAGAAATACATGCTACCAAAACATGATCAAATACACTATCAAATTTTATACTCATAGAGTCAATGAAAAAATAAGAACCCAAAATGATGAAAATGATGATATCACCAAGAATACAAAAGTCGTGAAACTAATTATGATGCAATCAAAGAGATAATTCTTGTAATCAATAACATCAAGTAAAATGATGTTTATAAATACATCAAAACTAACTCAAATTAATTAATAATGAAATCAAAAATAAAATTATAACACTTAAATTATACAAACATAATGAATAACTCTTCAATACCAACAAGCTTAAACTTTACAATAGAATTCACTATTTCATTTATCCATACCATTTTTCTATGTTTCCTTACTGCTCAAGTTTAAACATTACCTAGCTCAAGTACATGTCTTTACAGTCAATAAAGATAATATCACTAAACATCTAAGCATAATAAATGCAATAACAACATTTAAATAATACATCTAATTGAATAATAAATTAGTACACATTAATCATAAATATCCAATGTTGTAATAAAAATATAATCTATAATTATCTCAACAATTATAATAAACAATGTCTCAATGTAGATCAAAGATCTATAACACCATAGTAAAGCAACAAATTATGTCTAGAATAGTTCACAACTAATTTATATCAGTATAAATGAATTAAATGGTTAATTAGGGTCATGACATCATCTCCCACTTGGAAAAGAGTCATCTCGATGATCAAAACAACCAAGGATAGTTCTTTATAAAAAGACCCTCATCTTCTCAAGTAGCACTTATTTCTGATAAAGGATCCCATTGAACCAACACATAAGAAATTTCACGATTCCTCAATTTAACATGATAATGGTTTAGAATCTTCATGAGATCTAATTTCATCTTTTCCTCTTCTGAACCCTAAAGATGATTTCAATTTAAAACATGAGATAGATCACAAATATACTTTATCAATAAAGTAACATAAAACACATTGTGAATCTAAGACAAAAAAAGGTGGAAGGGCTAGTTAGTAGACAACAAGACTAATTTTCTTTAAAATTTTAAAGGGTCATACAAATCGAGGGGCTAATTTGGAAGACTTTTCATATTTAATTGAACTTTTCTATGATCTAACATGAAAAAAAGCCTTATCTCCCACTTGGATATAACATGCTATCCATTTCAAATCAACATAACTCTTTTACTTATTAGAGATAGCATTTGAATTTTGTCTTATATTTTCCATTTACCTATCATAATCTTGTAAAACATCAGCACCAACAATAATCTTATTTTCTAAACTCTCCCAACTAAGTGGAGTTCTACACTTGTGTCTATACAAAGATTTGAAAGGAACCATTTTAATCACTAAATGGTATGTATTATTATAAACAAATGCAACTAAGTGTAAATAATCTTTCCATTTACCTTATTGATAAATAACATATCTTCTACAACCTAATTTAATCTTTCTATTTAACCATAAGGTTTTGGGTGATAAGATGAACTAAAATTAAACCTTGTACCAAAAGTGACAATTAGATTTTTCAAAAACCTTAAGGTAAAATTTTTATCTTTATCTAAAATAATAAATTCAGGCATGTCATGCAGCCATACTATTTATTTCACAAACCATGAAGCAAACACAAATGCATCATCAATCAAGTTTTTAGCAATGAAATAATCAATTTTTGTAAATTTATCTATTACAACCAAAATAGTAAGATGTTTGTTGTTAGAAAATCCAAATAAATCACAACCCACTTACCTCATGGTACATCATGAGGGTACATTAATCCTCATAGATGACAATGTTTATATTTCACATGTTGGCATTCCAAACATCTTGACACAAAGTCAACAACTTCATGTTTCATTCTAGGCCAATAATATAAACTTTTAAGTTCATGGGTCATCTTTGTGACACTTAGATGAGCAAAATGAGATGTTACATGAACTTCTTTTAGTAAAATATTTAAGTCACCAGACTCATGTACATAATTTCTATATTTACGTCTAATTAAACCATCAAAATCAACTAAAAAGTCATAAAATTTATTTTTAATAAGCTCATCAGCTAAATTTGTACTTATTCTAATTAAATGTCTAACTACCAGTACATGATAAAGACCCCATATATGTTCTTATAACAAAGCATTAATGAATAAATGTAATTTCATATTTAAATAGTAATACGAGATTACATAAATAATTAAATGATCAATTATGATTATATCATGAAATAAACTTACATGATAACATACATCACTTTATTTTAAAATTTAACTATGATGAATAACATGAATTACAGTAATAAAAATTATATAACAATTTTAATTCATATATAACCAACTATCACAACTCAAATTAAGAAGAAATGAATCAAATCATTGCATACAATCCAATAAAGTTAAACCCACCTCACCAGTTTTAATGAGCCCAACCATAAGTGACCATAGAATACCTCACCCATTAATTAGATAAGGATCAAATTAATAGAAAAAATGGTAGATAAAAGACTAAAAAATAAACTAAGCTTGACAAAATTTAAGCAAATGACTAACAAAAAGAAAATAAACCACATAAACTAACCTGCAAAGATCCATTAACTTGGTACATATTTATGATTTCAACTCACTTTTTGAGCTTCTTGATTTATGGGTCATATTTTATTTAATAATATATTATTACTCTTAAATCCTTATGCCATAATTTATTTGGTAGTCATCTTCACATACTAACTCAATAGATATTTTTGAGTTAAAATTAAATTCATAAAAAGAAGACAACAGTTCCAACCAATTAAAAATTAATAAATTAAAAACTTATGTAAATCTATTGGTCCTATTTTTTTTATCAGAATATACTTTACCAAAAATAATAAAAGCTTTAAATATAAATTGTAATGGGGTTAAAACACATAAATGAGTCCCACTTGGTAGACAAGTCCATCTAAACCTAAAAATGTTAAATGATTCCCACATGGTGGACAAGTTCATCCAAATCTAAAAATGAAAAATAGGGCTCATTATAGCCCCATTCATTCTAATACCCATGTGTACTTTTTTCATGGGCTTAGAAAAAGGGGGTTAGAATGATGGAGGTTCAAATGAAGGGGTTTTGAACAAAGGGTTTCAAATATTTATGATATGTATGTAATTAATTTCAATAAAATAGCCAATGAAATGGTGTATTTTGAGGAGGTTAGAAGGCGAGGGGTTCATTTGAACCCCCTTCATTATGACCCCATGTGGCATCAAATCTTCACCCATTTAAGTGAATATATACTATTGGTCAAATTGCTACTTTGGATGCTACATATTATGGTGAAAAAATAAAATAAAAACATGTATATCTATATATAAATAGGTCTTTTTATGATCTTTCTAATAATATAATTTTTTTTAGATTTTAATAATGTTTAATATTTATTTTGATTTATTTAGTAAAATATATTATTTATAAAATGAAGTACCATATGTTTGAGGCACTGGGAAAAATAGGAGACTATGACTAAAACATTCTGAAAAATGTCGATATTACCCACCCTAATCATTAAAAAATTAATTATTCATCAAAATTTTATAAAATAATGATCTTAAACTACATCCATGTTTTTAGGATAACTTTCCTGGAAATTTTGAGAAAATATTATGTTTTGAGAAAATTAGGAGGAGATATCAAGCACTAAATGAAACATACACACAATGTATTTAGGTATTAAAAAATATATTTTTTATTTTTATTTTTAAATAATAAATGTAATATACACTTAAAATATAATATTTTGTTTGTTCACACAATTTTCACATTTTATACAGTTAAGTCACTATTGTCTATACAAATTAAGAAAAGCTCATATTTTAATTTGTTGTCCATTTTGTACCAAAAAGTGGAACACACTATTATGTTTTAACCCAATTATGATTAGCAAAATCATATAACATAAAAATAATCAACTGGTCAATATTTTTAAACATAATTGAACTTAATAATGAACTAAAAATAATTTCTAACATCATAACCATAATTATGTTACAAATTCTAACTAGTTTCCATAAACCTGATTTAACCCAATATTGACCCAATAATACAACGAAATTAAACATATCATGTAGAGAAAACTAAAATAATAAAATATTATTTTTTCTATAAAATACTGCAATCATTTTGAACCCCCATGGAGACTCAATATATCATTGCCTCCAATGCATAACGACAATTTTAAATAACCAATAGGTTAATTTTCAAATATTATATAATAAATCTAATTGTATTTAATTTGATGTTTTTGAAACATATAACCAAATTAAATACCTAATACAGTCACTAAACAACTCAGTTATAGCCATTCAAATAATGGCTTTAAAAAAAATCAAGGGTTTCAAGTCTTAACACCATATATAATCAACACAAAATAAATAAAAAATCCATAGCCTCTCTTTAAAGAAAAATGACCTCACGGTGGTACAAAACCTAGCCACAAAATAAAAAAATATTGGTAATGAGTATACACCCACTCACAACCACTAAACAAAAACAAATTAAACTTAATATCTATCACAATCATTGTATCCATTCAAAAAAATCCATGGCTGAGCCGTCCATGGCCACCATGCATTAAACCTGTAACCTACATTTTAGATTCACTTCCTATTACTAATTTTAGTAATAAAAACCTAAAATCTAAACACACCAATAGGAATGGATAAAAGAGATAATCAGCCCAATAAGAGTGTTGATCCAAAACTCAAAAGTCCTGGTTGAAGAATTTTTCAAGAACACATAAATAATAATGTTATCTCTGAGAAGAGATGTTTTATTGCTCAAAATTGTAGATATAACATATGCCTATCTCTGGGAAGAGATATCTATTTTCATTTTTGGGATACATATCTATTTATACCTATTTTTGAAGGCAAGAGGAGGATGTGGAAGGTCACCAATCTCGAGGGAGATGAAATGGTTTGACTTCCATGAATTAAAATAATATAGAATTTGAGAAATAACTATTTTTAGAAACTTACTATTTTTAGACTGTACTACTAAAATTAAAATTTAAAGTACTTCTATTTGGTTTTTATGAGTTGAAACTCACCTATAAAATATCTATTCCATCTCACAGTGTTTCTCTCATTCATAGCTTTCCAACAGTTTAAATGGGGAGTCAAATAGAGCTATGGTACAAAAGTTATGGCTCTCAAAAGTTTTACAACCAATTAGGGTAGGACCATCACTCAAATTATCACCTGAAGTGTTGCCTGGATCATTACCTAAAGTGTTTTCTAGATCAAGTGTCTTTACCATCACTTTACCTCTTTATAGCTCCACTTTAGGATTATAAAATGGATTATTGATGCAAAATTTGAAGATTGTTAGATTGCTTGGTTGATGTGTGATAATGGCTTCTAATGAGTGAGTGTGCTTGATAATGGCTTTGGATGGATGAAAGGAAGATTATGGAAATAATTAGGCTTCAATATTTTTAGTTAGTTTAAGGGAGGGGGTAAAATTGGTTTTATAGGCATGGGGGGATAAATCAATGTCTCGAATTTAAATTTGAGACATTGAAATAAATGGCTAGGGATTTTCCATGAAATTTTTAATTCCATGGAGATCTCTAAAATTAAATAATTATAGAGAAATGGGGATAGAATATAGGATATTTATAAAATCATTAAATTATATAAATCTACTATTAGGGTTTAGGGGTTTAGGAGACTCTAGAATATGGTGGTAGTTGGGTAGGTAGATTATTTTATATTTTTAAATTGACTAGTTGGCTTAGGGAATAGGTTAGTGGGTAAGTATGATTCATTAGGGGTTTAATGAATGGATTAATTAGTTTTTCAATGAGTTAAGGTTTTTAATATGTATGAAATGAGATTTGGGTCATTAAGATATTATCTAGGAATATAGTTATAGGTTAAATTAGTGAAAATTAGTGTAACTTAACAAAATTAGTAGGGTGAGATAATTTTAGTGCATATATTTTTTCCTTTTTGAAAATGGCATTATGAGTGGATGAATATGGGAAGGATTAATGGTATTTTAAATAAGAATCGTAATATTTAGATGGTGTTAAAAATGATTTATTAGGGTATGATTCCCCCTCAAGGGAGCATGCAGGGAGAATCAACCCAGATGGTCACTCAAACAAAAATCTCAGGGTGGGATGAGAGAAAGATAATAAAATGGGGTTGGGATGCCCCAAGACATAGTTATAGTTGAAGATGCCCTAAATTTCAAGAAGATAACATAGTTCCATTATTATGGGTTCTAGACAAATGACCAATGTCTAGAAAAAATATTTGATTGATAGGACGGGATGGGTTCAATCTAGGGATAAGTCCCATAGTAAGGGAATATGATAGGGAAGTATTGAAAATGGATTATAGAGACTAAAATGTTTGATAATAATGGGATACTTTAAGTAAGATCCATAGGTTATATTGATATATAATTATTGAGTGATTAGTTTAGGGATGGGATAATGATGAAGGGTGATGGGTGGCTGAGCTATCCCTATACATAAAAGTGAGCTTGGGTGCTACCTACATAGTCCAAAAAGACCTCAAACCAATGTAGTTATGATGGGGGATTGAGAATGGATAGTGGTCACATGGAAAACCTATGCCCTATAGGATGTTATAAATGATTAGAAATGACTAATTGGGATAATAGGAGTGTTTTATGGGATTGGTAATGAGTTGTGTAACAAATGGTGGTTAGGGGTGTATGAGGGGAGTCATATAGGAAAAAAATGTCAAAATTGAGTCATTTATGCATATTGTCTTTTAGTGATTTGGAACTCTAAGTCAAACTAATGGACTTACTACCTTGATTTTATCATCATGGTGAGAGAGTCTGAGAACATGAGAGACCTATCAATGTTGGACCTATGGTGAGTGCCTAATCCTTAGTTAGTGACTTTATGGATTTCTATTAGTTTTAGCTAGATTTTTGTGGATTTTTAGAAATAATAGACATCGATCAAGTCACTCTAGTAATATCATGACTGACAAATATGTCCTTGGTCATGACATTATCATCAAAATTTGTGGCATTGTACGATAAATCATGGTTTTATAATACCATGACTCTAGTGTCACCATTTTACAATATCATGACTATAGAGTCACAAGTTTTTAGAACCATGAATTAGGGATTAGCAATGTTATGAAATTGCTAAATAGGGAATCATGGTTTTGCCTAACCATGAGGTTTGAGTAAAACTACAAATTGTGATTTGCGACTTTATTAAAGTCATTAATTAGGACATAATCATGAGTTGTGATTTTGTTAGACTTGACAAAAAAGGGTAAGTGTGGATTAGTTAGTTAGGATGAGAGATGGGGGGTTGAGAGGTGAGTTAGATGATGTTAGTGAGATGGGGATTAGGGAATGGTTAAGTGATATGTTAGGAGATTATTTAGTGAGATGGATAGATGGATTAGGTGGTAATTAGGGTAGTGGTAGATGAGTTAGATGATGTTGGTGGGATGGGTTAAGTGGGTGGTTAAATAGGGTTAGAGTTATTTTTATGGTGTAAAAGGGGTATGGAAGGGGTTAGGGTAATCTAGTTAGGAGATGTAGGGGTGATAACATTAGTTATAATCAAAAGGATGTTTAATGAGTGAGGTAGAGGAGAATAGTTAGGAGTGATTAGGAGGGTAGATGGAAAAAGGTTTAAGAAAGGGTGTTAGGAAGGTTAGGGTGAGTTTGGATAGATGGGATAAGTGATTTATGATAGATGTAGTGATAGGTGGATAGTGATTGGTTCAGGAGGACCTGGGAGTGATGGCATCATGGTCTCGACATCTGGTCATCTTACATGAGATGCACATATTGATGGAGGCTAAGTTTAGAGTTTTGGATCTGAGTGGTCTCCATGATGTGTCTATGATGCTGGTGATTTATATTGATTAGGCCCTAATTATAGTACTGGTAGAGCACTAACATTTGGAAACTAACACTTTTCATTTTATCATATGTGAGATGATGGTCACCCTAGAAGATGTATACAACACCTTCCATCTACCTATATAAGGAGACTAGATATAATGGAGGTCACATAATTTGTCTATGACATTATAGAGATTAACCAGAGCCTTATGAGTAGGTGTGTGTGATAGGCACATTAACATTGAAAGGTGTTTACATGAGGGGATGATTGATAGATTGACCCTGGTTGTGATGCCTCTTGTTACCAACATTCTCTTATCAGATAAGAGCAACTAGTGGTTTCATCTCGTCCTGGGAAATGTTGTTTCCAATATGGTCTAGGAATTTTGATTTTTTTCTTGGGGACACATTATTTTAGAACACCTGTATAGAGAGATACATTTGGGTGCTTATAGAGAAGATTCTATCTTGGGACCATTCATGCTTTTATAGATTTAGAGTTGGGAGCACATTACTATCTAGTAGCCATTGGGGACATTAGCAACATGTTAGCCACATCAGTCCATGGTCTTTAGTTTATACATTTTGATAGAAGTGTAGCAAGGCCATGCTAGGGAGATGAGATTCTACTAGGATGTATTTAATAACTTTCATCTTGAGCATATTACATGAATGTTATATAAAGGTCTATAATTTAGGTGGGATGATGAGGCTATGACATAATTTATTCTAATAGAGTGATACTTTATGGGTTAAAGGGATTTAGTTAGTGAGAGATATAGGCCTAATCGTATGGAGTGATAGTTTGGATTTATTCAAGATGTAACTAGAGTGGAGAATGTATTTTCTTAGAGTGAGTGGGAGAGGCCTCAGTGGGGGATTCCATTAGATAAGACATATGCACATACTAATTATGAGAGGTTTGCCCTAGTGCCTTAGGACTTTTATACACCTATTCTTGGTCCTAGTGTTACTACAACATACACAACCTAGTGGAGATTGATGATTCCCATTAGATTGACCCATCCCATAGCTATAGTATATGAGGGGTGGTAAGGAGAGTACTACATGTTCATGCTAGATTATAGAGGAGGATGAGATAGGAACTTAAATATGATGGGCATGACACCATGGATTTAGATAGAAGGGGTGGCAATTAAATTATAGCATCAGGATAGGTTGGGCCTCAGGTTTAGGCATAGGTTGGGCCATAGGTACAACCACAAGCACATGTATAGGCTAGGGGTAGTGGTGGTGGAGAAGGCATTAGGCCTAAATAGAAGCCACTATCAAAGAGTGAAAGGTATTTGCTAACCTAATTACATATTGAGATATAAACACATTTATTAGAGATTATTGGGATCACTTAAGAGAGGGACTAGTTGCAGGTTTAGTTACAGATTGCTATAGCATAGAAGGATGGGTAGCTAGCCTAGGCACAAGGAATGGTGGTAGGATTATAAGGATATATATCATCTTTGTGGGCCTAGGTGGATCAAAGGGATGAGTAGATGACTCAGGCCCAATCATTGATTATGGGTTTATAGGAATAACTTACTATTTCATAAGCACAAATTGCTACCCTACAAGGCTAGATTAAGAGCAGGGTTGCTTAGATTACTAGTTTTAAGGGATATATTACATAGATGCATGTGCATATCTAGGTTTTGATATGGGAGGTTTATATGGATGAGAATTCCAAGGATGATGTGGATTAGGTGATGGATGTGCATGGGATGGTAGAGGTGATGAATAACATTGTTAGGTTAGCCTATGAAGCATAATATTACCTACACTGTATGAGGCAGTGATACCAACTGAGTAGCATGCACCTTCATTTCAATCCAATTCATCCCATTCAATGCATTAGACTTCTATAGGATGACTAGGACCACTAGGGCCACCAGGACCATAGCCCTGAGATATGATATGTACAAATGTATAGGGGATTTTTATATTGTAGCTCAATCTTTCTCCATGGGCCCATGTATTATATCTTATCTTGTCACATGGACTCTATGTGGACTATGATGAGATGTTTCAGATGATGTATTGTGTATTTTTATGCATTGATAATATATTGATGTGATTGATGGACATTGCTATGTGATTTATGATGTAATGTGATGGATTTACTCATTTAGCCTATATATTTTAGTGATGATTTGATGAGGGTTAGATACATGATGCAATTTTTACATGATATGTTTATTTATGTGATGTCAACACATATGATGCTTAGATGTTATATGTATTATGGTTATGATGTGATGTTATATGATATTTTAATGTTATGTGATGGATGCATGGTGTTTAGATTTATGATGTGAATTGTGATGTGATGGACTTGTTTTATTTATAATGTGTATGGATTCATGATGGATTTGGTTCATATATAGTTGATTTGATATGTATGATTATAGAGGTATGCATAGATTGATTTATTTATGGGCTAGATGAGATGTTACATATGATGTAATGGATTTATTTATATTTACAATGATGTGATATATGTGATATGGTAATAGAAGAGTGATCCCCATTTGATTCATTATATCTCATATGTTTGGGTAGGAACTGATGTAGAGCATATACTAGATGATCACTCTAAACCTTATTTATTAATCCACTTTCTTTGTCAAAGGAAACTTAGTTCAATTTCTCATGCAATGACATCAAAATTCTAAGTTTCATTTCATTGTTAGGTGGAATCCATAATATGTTTAATAATTTATTTAGAGTTTCATTAACCCTCTCAATCACATGAAAATACCTCTCTTAAAAATCCACAACTCTTCATACACTTCCCAAGACTCTACTCACTCCTTTACATAACTCACTCAATAGTCCTTATAGCCTTATTTTTGGGATTTTAGATCTATTATAGAATTATACCTTCTACAATTTGAAATATAACACTTGATTTTAATACCCTCTATTTTTTTTATTTTTGTCCACAATATTATAATCCAAAATTATTTCCTTAAGTCTCTTTTACAATGCTCTTAAGCTTACTATTTACCCCTAATTAGGCCTCTTAGGTCTTTATCATTGTCTATGACACTTAGTCCTCAATATTAATATAGAAACCCTATGAAACATTCTTAAGATTTAGAATCTTATTAATAAGGATGGAAGCATATGCACAAATTAGTTGTTATGGGTTCCTTGTCATTAGAAATCTATGGATTAGTGGATGTGTCTATTTATTATGGAAAGGTAATAAGTTTGTTGAGGAGTCTATAAATTTTTAATTTCAAAATCAGTATGGTGGGAGTAGGATTTCAATTTTCCAATTTCATTGGAGCAGGACCAAGGATAGGAAAAGAGGGGAGCTGACTATGAGACTCATTAAGACTCCTATGGGGTATGGGAGTAATGTGATAAAGGCCCATCTAAATGAAGGGATTATTAAAAAATTGAGTATACAAGACATTAGTAGATAGACATATCATATTACAACCTAACTTGAAATAATGATTAGGAGGCAAAAGACTACTGATTAGGTTAATAAGTGGATAGGTTAGCCAAAGAGGAAGATGAGATGGCATGTGATGGTTGGGTGTGATGATCAAAGGATAGGATGGAATGAGAATAATCATTTCCCCAAAATCCCCATATCTTATGATTGCTTAAGGTGGCAAGTGTGGGCCTTCTCTAAGGATGATAACCAAGATGGCAAATGTAATGCCAATCTCCAAAATTATTACGTTATCATTTCTAGATTTCATGGCTTGGGAGCTAGTAGAAGTATTTTTAGGGGCATAACAATACTATAAGGTATATTTATAAATGTTCCTTCATTCCCTTTAATATTTTTCTTTGCCTACATAATATTTTGGGTTTGAAAATGGGTGGAAACATTATTAAGATTGAGCCAACCTCCCCTAAGGAATTTTTACAAGATCTTACATTCTGACACATTATACAGGAGGGAAATGTGTCTTATTTCCTCAAGGTTGTAAATGGACATGATGAGAATATATCTCACTATTTTTTAGAGTCCTAAGAGGAATATTCTAGATAGGTCCATCTGAGGGGAATTAGTTTCAAAGTCTTAGAAGAAGTGATTGGGCAAGCCACAGGACTCCCCGTAAAAAGAAAAAAAGCATTGTAGACATAGTAGGGTGTCAGACCTATAAAATATAGTGATTTTATTAAGAGAAGGATAATTTTATGTGAAGCTTCATAGGTGGTTTGAAAGGGAGAAGTTGCCAAAGTTGTGAGGGAAAATATGCCTCATGATTATGAAATACTTCATACTTGAGGTTAGATTTAAGGTATTTTATCATTACCATTTTGCCTTGCTCAATCATTTTAGGAATAGAATGGAGATTAGTTTTCCCTTATTCCTATTATCCTCTCTAGAAAACTCTATCAATGATGCCAAGGAATCTCATTCTAAAAACTCCCATCTCATTCCCATTCACCAAGGCCTCATTCTAAGGTTGTATCACTTCCATTTGGCCTTGTGCTCACTAAAACCTATTAAAGTCTATTTTTTTGAGGATAACCCATTACTCTGTCTCCTGTTATCAAAGGTAAAGATAAGAAATACATTAGAACTCCCAATAGATCCTCTAAAAACTTGGAGGGGGACCTCAAGATTGAGGAATGTAATATTCCTATTGGGACCCCAACCTTTTATTCCAAACTAAATTTTTTGAAGAAATCTAGTGGAAATCTTGTGACCCCTATTTGGGAGACTAAGGTGGATACAATGGTGCCCACTAGAAGAGAATGAAAGGTTAGGGAAAAAGAGGGAAAAGCATTTAAAAAGGATAAAATTGATAAAAAGGACTCTGGCTAGGTTGAGGAGCCAATCAAAGATTTAGACCCTAGCCCCAAATGGCAGGGGAGTGATCATGGAGGTGGTGTTGAGGATCCTGGTAGAATAAGAGTTTGCAAATATAGTCATATTGCTGAAATCTCATCCATTCACCCTAATGGAATTGAAATTTATAATGACACTAAGTCTTTTGAGGATTTCACAGGGAAAGGAGAAGATGAAACACTTACTAAATCTTTTCATGAGGAAGGAGCAATCCGTTTTGCTAAATTAAACAAATATAGCTCAGAGGAGATGGAGGAGGCTATTATTGAATCCCATGACAAGAAGAAGAAGGGAAACTACTCATTATGTGTTAAGAATACTAATGAAATTATGGAGTTCAAATATAATATGCATAAGATGTAGAAGAAACGGTGGATGATGGTAGAATTTTCTGCCAAGGCTCTTCAGCAAATGGCTTTAGTGTTTTTTGCTATCAAAGACTTTGATGACAAGGTTAGGGATGTGGGGATAGAAAGCCTTGATGATTACATAGATTTGGTCAAAATTTTGACCAATTATAGGATTTTTTATAGTATTTAATGTTCTTTTTATCTTTCTTGCTTTAGTGTTTTTCATTTTTTTCTATTGTTCAAGTGTTGGTAATGTATTATTTATGGCTCCTTTGAAGCCTTTTTGCCCTAAGGGCTATTTTGCATAGGGTTTAGGACCCTTTTTTCCTGATGAACTTGTAAAAAAAATTATAAAAACTTATTAATCACATAGATCAAGTCTTTACATCACTATGTATGAAATTTCATTGAATTTGGATGATTAGAATGTGTGATATGGATTAAACCCTAGTTTAGGGTTTTTGGGTCACTATCTCAACTGAGAATATTTGAAATTCAATTTCCCTTGTTTTAGACTATTTAAATAATATATAAAATGTTAAATATCTTGGTATTGACTTCTCCTAACTCTTCCAAGTCTTTTTTTCTACTACTCTATGCATTGTTAAGGGTTTCTCTCTCTAAATACAATCTGCTATGTAGGAAACTAATTATATCTAGGTCTGTACCCCAATAGGAAAGAACCACATATATAATAGTGCAAAAAAATAATATAGGAAGATTAAAATACCTTGAAATGAATTACCAAAACATTATCAAGTATTTTCACTCTTTTCTTTGACCAAGTCTTTCAATAATTCCAAGCATACTCCACCATGATAATGTTCATTATAAGAAACAAGGATTTCTCTACCAATTGTATAAGCACCAAAAATATTCTTATCAATCCTTCAATATTACATTATAAAAACACTATCAATATTCTATGATTTTTTTATCAACACAATACAAATTAACTAAATTACTAGTACTTCCCAAGCATTAACACACAGTCTACTAAAAAAAAGGTGACTACCACACAGGGTTCTATTTGCAAGCATATATGAACATCAAGTGAGTTGATTACTATTATAAATATATTTTAATCTCCATCACATTATCCAATCCTTAAATAAACCTTTATAATATTTATCAAAGGCCTTGTGACACTTAATTTGACAATCATAGTCTATAACAAAAAATAATCATCTCATTAACAGGGTTTATATCTATAGATTCTTTATTATGACTTCCTTTTCTCTATCCTTGAATTAAATTCCCACATATAAAACATCCATTATCATTCATACACACTTTGAAACAATTCCACATTTCAATTTTCTATCAATCACAACACATGCAATTACCAACAACAACCAATGACCTCAAAACAAGATCTACATTTATTTCCTTTCAAAAATAGGGGTTAAAAAACAATCATATCCTCCATTTTATTCATAAAAATTTGATAACCATTCTCTATATTAAATCCTTCAAATGGAACATCTATCTAAGATCCCAAAACTAATTCCTATTACCCTCCAAAGAGGCATAAATAAATCTTGACGCCTTTGACTACGTGGAGGTCTCTTGATTACATTACATGTTTTGATTTTCACATCATATATAGTACCATGAATTTAGACTTATGATCATTTTATGAACCTTATATAGGATATAAACCCCTTATACATGTTTTTAACACCTTTCCACCCTCTCAAAATGCATAAAATGCATTAGACAAGACTTAACAATATTCAAAATTTCAAATAAGAACTTTTGGTGGGAAAAGGTATAATTTGAATTATATGTTCCTTGAGACCATCTAGACATCACCTATGGACTAATACTGACCTCTATCACCTATAAAACATATTATTAGTTTAACTTAAGATAAAATTGATTCAAAATTGGGGTCTCTATAGGATGCCCTTGCATCATAGTACCAAGCTGAGAAATCTTTACCATACATGTTTAGTGATTCAATTCATACATACTAATACTTGAACATAATGAACCTACATATAGAAGGTATCTACTTCCACTTATCTCTCATATAGGTGAACATTTTCATGTGACCTACATTAAGGCCTTATTTAATTCATATTCATACCTGTACATGAAATAACAGTGTTAAGCATAACATGTCTATTTGCTTCTTCTTCTTCTTCTTGCTTTGAATGTGTATACCACTTTTTATCCTCTACATGTTGATTCTCCTCCTTAACTCCATCTTCAATCACTACTAAAAATATTAACTCTTCCTGCTTCATCCATGCTTCTTGTACTACCCATTCCACTTCATGCACAATTAATGATTTATCTTTGCATGCATCATACTTCTCTAAGTTCTTACTTTATTGCTATTTATCACCATTACAATTACTTTATCTCTCCTAAATATGTATGGGTTATATGCTCACTTTCATTATCTCATCTTATTTATTGATCTCTCCTTAATGATTATATTTTTCATAGGCCTACTACAAGTTTCCCAACTTATTAACATCCTTTTCTTATTCAAGGATTTTTTTCAAAAATTTATGTTCATCCACTTTTCCTCCTTTGGTTTCTTAACAAAACACTTCATTAGACACAAAAATTGGAGCCTTCACCTTATATTTTTTAATATCCATGTTCTTCACTTGCTTGGTGTCAATCCCAAGCCATTATTCATCCATCTTAGCTTCTAGATCTATCATTATCCTAATGCCATCTCTATCATATGCTTTTTTTCCATGCTTGCCTTGGATTTATTCTCTCTTAAGAACTCTCATTGGTGTTATGCTTTCTTCCTTCTCTTAAAAACTATTTTCTACCACTTTACAACCTTGTTCTTTCTCTCTCATTTCCATCTTTGTGGACTCACAATGCTGCAAACTAACCATCTCAACACAAATCACATATTCTTCTTTCGTGAGTGCTTTGACCAAACCCAAACTATCCATTGCTTGACTCCAATACTTCCTTGTCATCATCATGATTCTCTTATCTCTTCTATCTTCTTCACCTTTCAATAAAACATGTATATGTGTCTTTCCATCCTACTTAATGGTATATGTGTTTACTTAACCATCATGTGTGGCATGTATATCAAACTACCATGGTCTCCCTAACAAAAAATGACACACATCTATATGTAAAATATCACATAACACTTGATTTTTATACCTTCCTATCTGAAACTCGACCCAACTCTGTTCACTTATCAATATTTGGTGTCCTTTTGAACCCATGCAACCTTGTATGGTTGTTGGTGTGGAATTATATTAAAAATAAACTTCAGCACCATCTATAAAGAAACAATATTGTTAGTATACCTCCATCAATTAAAAAATTACAAACTTTAACTCTTGTCTTGCATCTACTTCTAAATAGGCTTCTTCTTTAGACTGGTTCTTTAACTTGCCTATACTATAATAAGACTCACCTCATGAGTAGTGACTCATTATTTTCATTCCTTCTCTCCTTACTCTCTTATATTACTCTCTATTTTTTTAAACTATTTATCATATTCCTTGGACACTCTACTGCCATGTGTCCCTCTCTATGACAATTCTAACATTGCCCATGAAATATCTATTTTGGTCCTTGTCTCATTATACCTTCTTCTCCTCTCATTATACCATATATAAATGGTCTAAAATTTCTTGCATGATGTTTTCCCATGCCTTCTTGACCTACTACTACATGCTCTTGTGATCTATCTTGAACCACCTCTCTATTCTCTCTCTCTTACATCCTTGGTTAAAGGTACTAACTGACCTTACTGCCTATCATTCCTTTTTTATCTCTCTTTTTTATCTCTTTGTTCTCTCTCTCTAATAACATACTAAATATCTTATATTATCATAACCAATGGAGAAATCAACTAGGTGATTACCCTGACCAAATCATCTTCATCCCTGCTAGCTCTCTCCATGGAGCACTGTCCTTGTTTACCTATCCTACACTTCACTTCAAAACACATGTTATCAAATATTTTCACAATCCAAAATAATATTTTTATAGCTGTGATACCAAATTGATGTATATCATATACCAGTTGATCACTCTAGACCTTATTTCTTAACCCACTTTATTTGTCAAAGGCAACTTAGTTCAATTTATCATGTAATGACATCACAATTCTAAGTTTCATTTCACTGTTAGGTGGACTCCATAATATTTTTAACAAGTTATTTATAGTTTCATTAACCCTCTCAATCAAATTTCAACACCTATATTAACAATCCAAAACTCTTCATACACTTCCCAAGACTCTACTCACTCCTTTACACAACTCAATCAATAGTCCTTATAGCCCTTTTTTGGGATTTTAGATTTGGTACATAATTGTACCTTATACAATTTGAAATATGACACTTTATTTTAATACCATATATTTTTTAATTTCTTTCCACAAGATTACAATCCAAAACTCTTTCCTTAAGTCTCTTTTCTAATGTTCTTAAGCTTAATGTTTACTCCTAATTAGGTCTCTTAGGTCTTTATCATTGTCTATCACACTCAGTCTTCAATATCAATAAAAAAAAAAACCTATGAAACATTATAAAAACATATTAATCACGTATTTTATGTATTTACCTCACTATGTACGAAATATCATTGAATTTTGATGGTTAAAATGTGTGATAAGGATTAAACCCTATTTTAGGGTTTCCAGGTCACTGTTTCAACTAAAAACATTTTAAATTCAATTTCCCATGTTTTAGACTATTTAAATAATCTATAAAATGTTTAATATCTTTGTATTGACTTCTCATAACTCTTCTAATTCTTTTTTTCCACTAATATACCCACTTTTAAGGGTTTATGTCTCCAAATACAATCCACTATGTAGGAAACTAGTTATATCCAGGTTTGTACCTCAATAGGAAAAAATATAATGCAAAAAAGGAATATAAGAAGATTAAAATACATTAAAATTATTTACCAAAACATTATAAATTATTTTCACTCATTTATTTGACTAAGTCTTTCAATAATTCCAAGCACAATCCACCATGATAACGTTCATTATAAGAAACAGGGGTTTCTGTACCAATTTTCCAATTACCAACAATATTATTATCAATCCTTCAAGATTAAATTATAAAAACACTATCAACAATATATTAATATTTTATAAACATAATACAAATTAAATCAATGGATAGTACTTCCCAAGCATTGACACACATTCTACTTACTAAAAAGGTGACCACCACACAGGGGTCTATTTGTAAGCATATCTAAACATCAAGTGTGTTAATTACTATTCTAAAAAAATTATAATCTCAAACACATTATCCAATCCTTCAAGAAATATTTCTAATATTTATCAAAGTCCTTGTGACAATTAGTTTGACAAACACAATCTATAACAAAAAACATTCAACTCATTAACAAGGTATGCATCTACATATTCTTGATTATGACTTCATTTTATCTATCCTTGAATCAAATTATCACATATAAAACATCCATTATAATTCATACACACTTTTAAAATATTCCACATTTCAATCTTTTATCAATCAAAACACACACAATTACCAATAATAACCATTGACCTCAAAATAGAATCTGCATTCATTTCCATTCAAAAATACGGGTTACAAAAAACTCTAATTCCCAATTTTCTTCATACAAAATTGATAACCATTATCTATATCAAATACTTATAATGGAACATATATCTAACATCCAAAATATGACTCCTATTATCCTCTAAAAATGCATAACTAAATCTTCAGGCCTTTGACTACGTGGAGGTCTCTTGATTACATTACATGTTTTGATTTTCACATAGTATATCATATATAGTACCATGAATTTATACTTATGATCATGTTATGAAACTTATATAGGGTATAAACCCATTAAAAATGTTTTTGAAACCTTTCCACCCTCTCAAAATTCATAAAACTCATTAGACAAGACTTTACGATATTCTAATTTTCAAATAAGTACTTTTGGCAGGAAAAGGTAGAATTTAAATTCTATGCTCTTTGAGACCATCTAAATATCACCTATGGACTACTAATGACATATAACACCTATAAAACATCTAATTGGAATATATTAATACAAAATTTAATCAAACTTAGGGTCCCTATAGCCCACATCAGGAACCCTCCTACACCATAGAGGTGGGATAACGATGGGATGGGATATGCTTAGGTTGTGGTTAAGGTAGAGATGGGTTATATGGAATGGAGATAGTTGTGATAATAAAATGGATAGATTTAGGGGGAATAGGATGGGTAGTGATATTTTAATCCATTAAAATATTTATAATCCATTTTTATATTGCACCATTTAAACATGTGTTAGTGACATGAGGGGTCAAAGGCACATCAAAATAGGTGCATAAAAGGGAAATTAATTTAATAAGTGACCTTTTATAAGTAAATGTTTAGGGTCCACTTAGAGAATCATCATTCTCATAAAATTTAACAAAATATATATATATAATTATTAGTATCAAAACTTAACTTAATAAGACATTAATATGTACATGATTAACTAAACAACCACATACATTCAAAACAAGCATACCAACACTCAATTTAATTATAGTGTAAAAGGGATATAAATGGATTATGATGTTATTAAAATTATTATGGATAATGTGTCTGGTTGGTGATTAGGGGATATGTACATGGGGTAAGTCATGCCTCAAAACTTTTGATATTTAAAACAAGATTCCAACCTAGTTTGAAAGTGATCACAAATGGGGTTAAGATGACCCCTTAGGATTTGGTATCATAATTTATGTTAAAACCCAAGAACTATAAACTTATGATTTTGACCCATTCATAATGATAACATTAGTGGGAAGGTGTGAACCATACTCTTAGGATCAATAAGAGACAAATAGGGATGGGATTCATCTTGAGGCTGAAAGGAGACATGATTATCAAAGATAATATAATGCGGTGATAAGATAGGGGATTATGATAAGGATGTGATGAGACTTTGGGGATAGATATAGGTCATATATGGATGAGTGACTCTAGAAGAATTTTCCCAATAAATATTCTCATCACTCAATAAGGAATGCCATCTACCTTTTGCTAAAGCATTTATCTCTTGTTGATGTATAAGAACCTATGATGGATACCCACCATTGAGACTAGGGTCAAGGTGATTCTACCATGATGCTGGAAACTAGTTTTCATCATGGTACTTGCCCAAGGTTATAGAGAACTAGTTTTCACCATTGGACATATTTCTTTTCTTTTCTTTTATTTTTTTTGGATTATTGGGGAGATGTGGAGTGGATAGTGGTATGCTCCTAGGAGTAGGGACTCATAAATGGAGGATATGGGAGCCTCTCAAGTGTATAAATGCTTTAGATGCATGATATTCATGAGATCATCAAGATCTTTTCCATCTAACATGGCTAATTTATAGGCTCCATATCCAAATTTGGCAATTATGATATATGACCCTAGCTAGTTGGCCTCAAGTTTACCCTTCTTATCCCTATCCACATTAGTGTTTTTATGATTATCCTTTAGGACTAGGTCACTAAACTTGAATTACTAGGACTGGATCTTTTTCTAATATTAGACTTTCAATTTGTTTTGATAAGCTTATAAGTGATCAAGGGCCTTCTGACATTTCTCATTAAGATGTTATAGTTCTTATAGGCATTCCTATCTATAAATATGGTCAATGATGATGCCATTTAATGGTATTTGAAGGGAGGTGAGCTCTATTTCCACTAACAAGATCACTTATATCTCATAAACTAAGGCATATGGATTATCCCTAGTAGGTGTGTAGATACTTGTGTGGTAAGACCAAAGGGTTGGATACAATTATAGTTGTCAATTCCTACCTACCTAATTAAATATCTTCTTGAGGATTTTGATAAGGGTCTTATTTATTTCATCAACTTGTCCATTCCCCTAGGGATAATAAGGATAATAAAAATGTTTCTTGATGTGATACCTCTGACACAAGGCCTCAACTTCCTAATTTTTTATTATCTAAGATGATGTTGGCAAGAATGCCAAAGTGACAAATGATTTGATTGAGAATGAATTTGGAATTTTTGAGGCCTATAGTATAAGTGAGTGGCATTGATTCTACCTATTTATTAAAGCACTCTATTTTAGTAATAATGAATTTTTGACCATCTAATGAGGTTTGATTAATCTTATCAATTAAATCAAGGCCCCATATGGAAAATAGCTATGGATTCATGATGAGTTGTAATTCTTGTGTGTGTGCATGAATATTATTCCCATGTTTTTTTCAATTAACATGTTTTTTAATGTATTAACAAGAGTCTTATTTCATGGTTGACCAATAATATCTATTCCAAAGTAGTTTCTTGGCTAGGGCCATTCCACTAATGTGACCACCATAAATACCAACTAAACCTCCTTGATCATGTGAGAGGCCTCATCCAATGTTAGGCATATTAATATATTCTTATCATAGCCTTTAAGATATAACATACTTTCAAGGATTATGTAATGAGAGGTGTGATGAATTAAGGATTTACATTGTTGGTGATTAAGGTTAGGGGAGGATGTTATCATGGAGGTACCTATAGATGTCATGGTACCAAGGAAGACTAGGATAATTGATTTCACAAATTTGAAAAGTAGACATAGATTAGTGTGTTTGGAGAATCAAATGTTTAATTAGAAAATTCCCTTCCAAACATCTTTAGGGAGGTCAATAAAAGAGCCAATGGTGGCCATTAAATCAACAACTTTGTTACTCCTTTATGGTACTTTTTCAAATTTTATGGATTGATTTTTTTTAATTAATCAACCAATTAATTATAAGGTATTAAATTATCATCCTTTGTTTGGAACTCATCATTGACCTACTTGATTATTAGCTACAAGTCACCAAATACTTGTAAATGTTAGATATTCCATTAAATGGCTAGATGAAGACCTATTATCAAAGATTCATATTCTAAAATGTTATTACTGTACAGGAAGGTGAAGAATAAGGATTTTTGGATAGATCACCTTGTGGGGTGATGAGGAGGATTCCTACCCCTGATCTATGCATAGTGAATGAGAGATCAAAATATAATTTCTAGCTACTTAATTTAGAACTACCCATTATGGACTCATCTGAGAAGTTTTTCATAAGGGGCTCGGTCACTTCAAGTGGTACTTCAACTAATTTATCTTCTATGACTTTCTATTTAATGGAATTTTTATTAATATATTTAATCTCAAATTTGTTGAGGATAATGATCAATTTGGCCATTCTTCCAGTAAGAGCTGATTTAAACAATAAATACTTTAGAAGATCAACCTTGGCAATGAGCTGGACTTTATTATTAAGAATGTAGTGATAGTGATTTTGTGAGGCAAAACCATGGCTAAGTATTCTTATTAATTGGAGTATATTTCATCTCACAAGATATTAGTGTGTGACTAAGATAATATATTTCTTGTTCCTTACCTTGATCATTATGTTATGCCAAGAGAGGTCACTTATTGAACACAAAGTTGATGAGCTATATAGGAGCAAGGGTTTTCTTGAGATAGGTGGTGAAAACATAGGTGGGTTAGAAAAATATTTTTTGAGATTATTAAAATATTATTGGAACTTAGGGTTCTAGTTAAAATTAGTTCCCTTATTTAAGTTATGGGTGAAGGGGTGACATTTGTCTTCAAGATGAGAGATAAAGTGATGAATGGCTTGCAATTTTTCCTAATTTTGAAATGGAAGCATTTTCAGTATTACTTTTACTTTGGTTAGGTCTACTTCTATGACTCTTCAAAAAATTATGAATCCCAAAAACTTTCCAAAAGTAACACTAAATACACACTTTTTAGGATTTAGCCTAATTTTGTATTCTCATAGTTGTTCAAAGATTCATCTCAAGATAATATGATGTTCTGACCTTAGTTGGGACTTCCCCAGAATATAATCCACATAATCTTCAACTATATCATGCATCATGTCATGGAAAATGACTATCATGGTCTGTTGATAAGTTGTACCAGCATTTTTAAGGCACAAGGGCATGACATGATAATAAAAGGTCCCCCATGGAGTGATAAAAGTTGTTTTGTGTTTGTCCTCAGGCACGATTTTAATTTGGTTGTATTTTGAAAAGCCATTCATGAGATACAACATTTCATATCCTGCTATCAAGTTTATGATCATGTCAATATTTGGAAGGGGGAAGTTATCCTTAGGACATGCCTTATTTATTTATTACAAATCCATGCAAATCTAAATTCTTCCTTGTAGTTTAGCCACAAGAACTATATTAGAGATATAATTAGAATAGTGAATTGGTCAGATGAAGCTAGCTTCTAAGAAATTTTATAATTCTTCTTTGATTAGCAAGGCTACTTTGGGGCACATATTCTATAATTTACTTTTGATTAATTTAGCATGGGCATGCATGACCAAGTGATGCACTACTAAAGAGGGGTCTAGTCCATGCATGTCTGCATAGCTCCATGCAAATATGTCTATGAATTCTTTAAGTAGATCAATGATAACTTCACATTCCTTGGGTCTTAAATATGCCCCTAATTTAACCATTTGGGATGTTGGTTAGTCCCAATGTTGACTTCTATCACATCCTCATTAAGAGATGGTGATTGATGTTGTAAATAGGGAGGAAATGATATTATTGGAACATCTGAATCAAAACAATTTGGGAGTTCTATATCAATGTTAAAACACTCTTTTGATTCAATTGAAATGTGTGGGAGTTTTTTCAATTATTTAGGAAGCTCTTCTACTTTAGATTATTCTTCTTCACTTTGATCATGGGGTTCTTGTTGTTCTCCAAAATATGCATATTGACAAAGATTTTTGAAGAAGCATTTTTTGTGGTCTCCATAAGGCATAGAATCTTGGGCTCCTAGAAACTCTCAGATTACTTCATTTTGAAATATATCAAATGATGGATCCTATTATTGATCCCAATTAATGAGTGATAAATAGTATAGAGAGATGTTGATGGTGGAAATGGTGGTATTAGGGAAGATGCTAGTGGAAGAGATCTCTTTGAAGTGACTAAAAATGAACCCTATCTCAATTTCTTCATTAGAGAGGGACTACTCAAGGATCGTAGGATTATCCATAATAATATTTTTTAGCTCATCATCAAATAGTTTGTACCTTAGACCAAGATAATTTGGGTATTCTTGTACTATGATGGGTTGAAGTATTCCTTGCTATTATTTCCCTATTCCTTTCCCTTTATAATTCATAATTTTCATCATCTTATGGACATGGGGGCATGGAGATATAAGGGCTTCATCATCTAGAGCAAGCCATGAGTCATATGATTCTTCAATACATTCTTTAGATAGTAATCATACACTCTAGAAGGTGATTAGTCTGAAATCATATTTGATTGGACTTACCTTCCACATGGCCAAGGACCCATAGCTATGTGGAGAGAGTGGTAAATCAACTATACAAATATTTTTTTATTCATACTCTCCATAGCCTATGGATGTTATTTTCAAGTAGACAACTTCATGTAGTGGATATGATGCAAATACAAGATGATCAAGGGATATATAATTGGTAGTTGTGTGACTTAGGATAAAATCATCTATGCCAAGACAATGATAAGATGATGAGGATTGGTCCATTTCATAGTTATGGAAGTGATTGATTCTCCAAGGATGGTGACTTCCATACTAGAGTGGGGGAATTTGAGACACTAATGTAAAGTAAATGTAATAGCTTACATTTCATGGATCCATGGATGTTTGAGCAACATGTTTTAAGGTAAATTTACATCCACAACATGGAGTAATGTTTAGTGTACTATGGGCCCCATAATAATGGGAAGGTAGATAATCCCTATAGATGGCCTCTCATTATCATTGTAGGATTTTATCATAATCAAGGTAGGCCATAAAGATGCTTTTGAATACCCTATTTTCTTCAAGAAGTTCAAATTTCATAGATTCAATATTTATCCTCCACTATGAGAACTTGGGAGACATGATGGTAGGATATAATGCATAACAAATAATTATGGTGAGGGCTAATTAGATGCACGTCTTGGGCACCAAAATTAATTAGCTATGAAGGGGATAAATATCTAAATAATGCTTGGAATTGATTGGTATCCAAGTCACTAGGGACTTTAAGATCATTAACTTTGGGTTAGTGTCTTCTCAAGCTACTGAATGATGTCATAAGACTTATTGAAAGAATTTGAATCTTTCTTAGAAATATACCCCTTTTGATTAGCATATGAGGTAGACAAGTCTTTGGGTGGTACTACAAGAACTATAATTTTATTATATCTAATGTTGACCACACAATAGATAGTGGCCCGATCAATTTTTAAAATGGTAGATGAAGGTGGAGTTGACTCTTGCAGGTTACAAATTTTAATGGTGTTGATATATTGGTATGGCATGGCATGGTAGTCAGTACGTTTAGAGGAAGAGGCTTGACCCTATTCTCTTGGTGGTCTCCCATTTATTTTATCATGTTTATGAAGTGGGTCCTTGTAAATTCATATTTACCCATTTACATATTGATTGGAAGGATTATCTCCTTCTATTTCAATGTCACCTCTGTCAATCAGATCCTGAATGTAGTGCTTGAGTTACATACATATGTTCATATCATGGCCTTTGACTCTATGGTATTAATAAAATTCATCTTCATGGTACCAATCTAGTTTTGGTTGTCAATCATCAATAGGTCTAATTTTAGGAAGGGTGATCATAATAGCACTGATTAATTGATCAAGGATTATTCCAATTAGTACTCCCACACTAGTGAGTGGTATTTTTCTAGTCAAAGGCTTTATATTTCCTCATGGTACATGGATAGAGGAGACATTTGATTTTTTTATGGGGTTCTTATTTTGAATTATTGGTGTATGTTATTATTTAGAATTAGTCACCCCATCTCCCATGACATTCTTATTTTTATTAGAGACCTTTGATTTTCCTAGAAAGGAGTTATCTTGAGGAATATAACTTGATTTTTCCTTTCTAAATAAGGGATTTTTAAATTTGCATCCCTTTCTCAATTATTTCATTGAAGGTCTTAGTATATTGGAGTTTTAGATGATATTTGAGCTTTGTATTAAGGTTATCTATAAATATCTTAGTGTTTTATTATTTTTATAAGATTGGAGTTATATTCCTAAATAATAAAAGGGCCGAGCAATGTAAATCAATAAATAAATATGAAAGAATTAACCTACTAATTTGTGTAAATATATTGTATTTTTTCCTTTACTAAATATAGTAAGAAGTTAGAGAGATTAGAACTTAGCTTATTCCAGTTGATCTGGACTAAGACAAAGTCTAATATTAGAGGAGCAGGACTGAGAAATAGTCAAAAATAGGTTTCTAAACTTCACATCTTGATTGGATAGGAGCATAAAAAACATGACACCCTACTATTTAGCGACGTAGTCTTATTTTGGTGTTGTTATCGTAAGGTTGAAATCTATCTCGATTCTATTTAGAATGCCTATGTTACCCTATCGCTTAAATTTTAAGGTGTGGGACCTTGTAGATCTTGTTATGTGTCTATTTTAATCTTCAAAACTCTTAGGAGCTACTAGGCTTAAACTTGAGTTCAAACTTGGGAAAGAGAAATAAGGGATTATTGTGTAAAGGATACATTGGAGACACTTCACACCTCATGTGTGGGCACGTTGCCTACATACCAATACTCTGAAGAAGGATCAAGCTAATGTAGTTCTCTCATTAAAGTTATTGGTGGAATTTGTGTATGATCAATGCAACTAGAATGTGAAATTGGATTTACTTAAGTTGGCTAGGTACTAGTGTAATGACTTGAGTAAGATTGAAACAGTGTTAAAAGGCTATGTGTAAAGAATAGGGAAGAGTGCTCGAGTTTACTTGATTATATTCTTGAATATCTCTTGGAAATGAGTATAAACCCTTCTAAATAGACTTAGAATGGCCTTTTATAATGAAATAGATGATCATGGGTTAAATGAATTCATGCTAGGCCAACAAGGGAAAAAGTTAAGGAACTAACAGAATCTAACCATTAGGACAAAAAGTGAAATTATAAAATAGTGTTAAAATAAGACATCCTTGGTTCTAACACTCGTATCCTATTTGTGTGCTATTATCCAAAGGGAAAAAGACCTAAGGATGGATCTAGGCTTGGAATGGTTACCTAGGTCTAAAAAAGCTAAGTCTAGAAAGCTTTGGATGACTGGGAATCAGTGAAAGAAGTAGCCTAGAAGGGTTGTGTGATCCAACAAGAGGATCTATGGATTAAGTGTCTTATCCATACTAAATGTCAGGGGATCTACAAATCTACCAATTAGAGCACAATTGATTACTTTCTTATATGAAATTAAACACAGAATTATACCAGAATGATAAAGTAGCTAGAAACTTGAGACAGCAAAGAATTTGAGAGACAATACACACTCTTTGTATTAGATATTACTAGAAGAAAATACAATAAGGAAGATGCCACTTCTTCCTCCACCTCAAAGGCTTACCACACCTCAAGACCTTCTTCCCTCTCTCTCTTGCTCAACACAACAACTCTAAAGCCTGAGTTGCTATTCCTCCTTGAATGCTTCAGCTGATCTCCTTGACCTTACACCTATAGATCTTCTTGACCTTGCTAGCTTCAATGCTTTTACTTGCCTTCTTAATTACAATACATGCCTTATGGGTCTATAAATAAGATCCCATGCTTAAAAAAATAGAACTCTAACTACTAAAATTAGACACACAGCCCGCGACTTAAATCAGCCCCTTAGCATGCAAGCACTCGGTTCAACTAACTAACTGTTCATGCAACGAATAGTTTTGGACCGCACAGGTGACCAACACCGGTCTTTGTTGGTCTGGTGCTGCCGACGTCAGCTGACTCCCTGCCGTCGCTGGTCTCCTTCTCCACTGCCTGTAACTGATGTCGGTCATACTGCCGATGCCGGTGGCTCTGGTTCTTTAGCATCCTTCCTTCTAGTGTCTGTAAATAGTTGAAGCTTTTAGTTCCACACCACAACACTAAATTTATATAATTTCACATTTTACATGACTACATTATCCCCCCTTTATTCTAGTGATGCAGACAAGTGAAATACTAGGATAAATGAAAATAAAAAGCATACCTAAACTTACCTATAAGGATGAAACTCATAAAGTTGTGTGATGCTAGATGAGCATAGAGAGAACACACTATAAATTATGAATATGTAATGAAAACATAAAGTAAATTAGTTCTTACTAGATATGCTATATCTAAAATAAGAACTTACAAGAGTTGAGTATGAGGAAGAGAAAGGAATGAATAAACCTCATCAGGTACGTGAACCAATACAACACTTATTGTGATGCTAGAATGTGTTGGATGATGTTGAGTATGTGTTGAATAAATAGTAATATCAAGAATAGAGTTGAGTGCCCAATTCCCCAAAAAGTGTCTCAAAAATGCAAATGTTGGCCCTTTGGCTCTATCATCACCAACTATGTGAAGTTAACTAATGGTGCATGTGTATACTAACTTATGAGTCTCAAATGAGACCCCTTGTCATGAAGTCTTATATTGAATAATGGAATTGTGCATGATTGTGAAGTATGAGTGAAAGGCTGAGAATATGATTTTGTATATTTGGATTCATCATTAGTATCTTGAAAATCAGAATAGCCTATATTGTTCCACTCATCATTATCATCTTGATTTTAAACCAATGGCATATTAGTGTTGATTGTTTTTTTTTTTTGTATCTTTTCCTTTGATAAATTGTGTCTATGAATTATTTGCCTTAGGATATTCAATAAATCCCAACCCTGGTGACAAACATTATAATATGATATAATAGGAGTATTAATTCCTTGAGCATACTTGCCCAACCCTTTACCTTGATAATTAAAATATTGTAGATATATTTGACTAAACCCATACTGCTTTGAAAGTTGAGCCTCATTTTGGAGAGGTAATTTTGCATATTTTTCATGCTTGACCTATGCTTGTGGTACTATTTGTTTCTCTAATTTTTATTTTTGATCCTTTTATTCTTTTGAGTTAAACTTTGGTAACCAATTTTTTACAATTTATGAATTTGACCCTTTGTGAATGTGTTCCTATATTTTTTGGATTGCTTGACTGATTTGACTTGTATAAGGTCCTCATGAATACTTATATTTTGTATATGCTTTTTTAATGCCAAACATGTATATGTGTGATGCCCATGCATTCTATGATATGCACAATAATATATGTATCTTCTCACTAGATGTAAAAGAGGTAATTTGATCAAGTTATATTTGATTATTTACCTTAGTAACTCACTTGATCTCTTATTTTATATTTGAATACTTTTTGAATCACTATTTGTAGAGTTACTTTTTTGTGATTTTTTGTTTTGATATGTAACATTGCTTGCAACCAATTGAGTAGGTGAAGGTGCATATACATGATTGGCACTAGGGTACCCTTCAAACTTTTGTATTGTAATATAATTTTCCAAAGTTATGATCTTTTCATGTAATAGTTGATTTTACATTTGTAAATCTGAAAATAGCTTGCTCATGATGGTGATTTGATTCCTTGGAGTCTCACAAGTGAAAACCTTAGTTGCTTCTAATTGGACATGTAAGCACATATGTTGAATAGGTTTTGAAAAATCTATAGGATGAAATTATGCATTAGGAACAATATTAAAGGTTGCCTCACCTTTTAGAGGGGTGATAGCATGGACCTAGTTACAAGGAAAGTAGCTATCAACCTCTTGAGAAAGAGGAGGAGAAGAAATTTCTTTTCTTTACATAAAATATGACATTGAAACAAGAGTACCCAAAGAGGCATAGACATATAGGTCAAAACTATGCATATATGATAAAATGCATGTAAGTGGAATTATAAATTGTATAGCAATATGATTATAGAGAACATTCTACATGACATATGGCAAAAAGGGAATAGAAAGCATGAATTTGCACATGTATACATAAGAAACTATGACATGTGTTATGACATTTCTAATGTGTTTAGCATGATAAACTTGTATATTTTTACCTATGAGAGATAGAGATTAAAGGTTAAAGAGAATGGATTTGTGCAATAATTCATAAATATATTTGACATGTATTATAACATTTGTAATGTGTTCGGCATGATAAGCTTGAAATTTTTCCATATGAGAGATAGAGAATATGTAAAAGAAATATTTAAATCTTGTGCAAGTTTAGCAACAAAATTTGTAATGTCATCCCTTATTGTGAAACATAAGCATGAAATGTAAAGGAATAAGTTTGTTACTAACATATGATAAGGCCCATTATGGTTTCCTTGTTATTTACAAGAAATGTAAGAAAAGTTTGTAAATAAATGAGCATCATTTTTACAATTTGACTATGGATGTAAGGTGGTACCTCAACAAGCAAAAAGGATCTAGTATATGCAACTTGGGATTTCTCAAAAATATTTTTTTCAAAATACTATGATCTTTTGAATTTGAAATTTTATTTTCTTATTTAGATATTCAACTAAAATGCAGAAAATGATTGTAAAAAGCTTGGAAAATAACTAGGAACTAGTTGATGTAACTAGGTTTTGAAAAGATTTTTTTTTCAAAACTAGTATGATAATTTTAAAACATTGATATTAATTATTAGAATTTAGTTTGACAAATTTAGGAAATATATGTAAATATTTATAAAATTAGTAATATATCTTTCCTAGTGGTTTGAAAGTGTTTGTATGCAAATAGGAAATAGTATGTGCAAACTAGGGTTTGGGTTAATTTATTGAAAATATTTCAATTAAGTTGTATTTTTTTGAGTTTAAAATTCAATAAAAATAAGGAAAATATTGAAAACATCCATTAATAATTATCCCTAGGGTTTATAGGGTTTTTGTGCAAAAATTTGAAGTCAGGCTCACCAAATGTTTTATTGTTTTCTGAATATTGGAGTTATATTCCTAAATAATAAAGGGACTGAGCAATGTAAATTAGTAAATAAATATGAAAGAATTAATCTACTTATTTGTGTAAATAGATTGTATTTTTACATTTTCTAAATATAGTAAAAAGTGAGAGAGATTAGAACTTAGCTTATTATGGCTGATATAGACTGAGATAAGGTCTAATACTAGAGGAGCAAGACTAAGAAATAGTTAAAAATAGGTATTTAGAATTAATTTCTTGATTGGATAGGAGCACCAAAAATAAGACACCTTATTGTCTAGTGTTGTAGTCTTATTCTAGTGCTGTTGTTCTGAGGCTAAAAGCTTTTTGGGTTCTATTCAGAATGCATGTGTTACCCTATCATTAAAATGTCAGGGTCTAGGACCTTATGAAGCTCACTGTGTGCCTATTTTAATCTTAAAAACTCTTAAGAGCTCTTAGTTCTTGAAATTGAATGTAAAATTTGGAAAGAGAGTGGAGTTAGTGTGTAAAGGATATACTGGATGTACTTCATACCCCATGTGTGGGTATGCTTCCTACATACCAATACTCTAAAGAGGGATCAAGCTAATTTAGTTCTCCCATTGAAGTTCTTAGTGCAATTTGTGTATGATAAGTAAAACTATAATGCTAAATTGTATGTACTTTAGTTAGTTAAGGACTAGTGTAATGACTTGAGTAGGTGTGAAACAATGTTGGAAGGTTATGGGCAAAGAATAGGTAAGAGTGATTGAGTGTACTTTCTTGTATTCTTGAATCTCCCTTGGAAATGAGTGTCAATCCTTCTAAATGGACTTAGAATGGCCTTTTATAGGGAAAAAAATGATCATGGCTTAAATGAATTCACATTAGGCTGATAAGGGAAAAGATAAAGAACCAAAAGAATCTAATCATTGGGATAAAAAGTGAACTTGGAGAACAACATTGAAAATAAGACACCTTGGGTTCTATCACTCCTACCTTATTTGGGCATTATTGTACAAAGGGAAAAGGGGGATAGATATGAGCTTATAAGGGCTACTTGGGTTTCAAAAATCTAAGTTCAAAAAGCTTTGTATGACTAGGAATCAGTGAAAGAAGTAGCCTATAAAGGTTGTTTGAGCCAATAGGAGGACCTATGGATTAGGTGTCTTAGCCATATTGAAGTTGTAAAATTTCACATTTTACATGAATACACTTAGCCAACTCTTTTTTAGGTATTGTACACAATAAGTGACCTACTAAACTTCTCCATCTTTATAAGATGTATGCCAAACATTCCCCACTTATTTACTCGGTATTATAGAAGTCTATAATAGAGATGTCATGTTCAATATTAAATTAAAAGTGTCTAGAAAATTGTTTTGATAATTCTCTAAATTTAGATATAGACCCCTTGGGTATGTGTATGAACTATTATAAATAGGGTCCACTAAGGATTTTTGGAAAGAGTCTCAATAAATAGGCATCTTCATATGTTACTTCATGACAAGCCACATAGAAATCTTGGACATGATCTCAAGGATCTCCTTTCCCTCGATATTTTTTAAATTTTGGTACTTTAAAGTGGGTAGGAAAAGGTATTTTTAAGATGATCATGTCCAAGGGTGATGATAAAAAATATTCATATTTATATTTGAGAGCTTACGAGCATGGGTATATTTGTTGGGTGTTTTGAGTGTTATTAGTGTTTTGAGTATTATGGACATTTTGGGTATTTTGGGAGTTTTGTATGTTTTGTGTGTTATTTTGATGTGGTGATGATGGGTGTTCATTTTGAGCATGGAGTAAGAGGTTAATTTTTTGTGTTAGTTGGTCTAATCGGTCCTCTAAGACAACTTGTCTTTGGTTAGCCTCAATATGATTATTACACAGGGGTGTTAGGTGTTCTTCCTCTATAAATAAATGGTCCACACAGTTTTCTTGTTAGGATATTTGATTGGTATGTATATTTTGATGGGGTGTATTTGGATGGGTGGGAGGACAAACTATATTTTGTAATAGGCTTTGGTAAAAGGTGGAAGGTAGTGTTCTCCCTATTTCAATTGCACGGGCTAAGACATGATCACAATTTTCATATAAATATCAGTCAATTAGGTTCCTAACCTCCTCATTATAGATGGGATTAAACCATTAATCATCTTCTCCAAGTGTATGCATATCATTATGGGTATTATCATATTCTCAAGTTAGATCTTCTATGTTCCCCATTGGATCATTATTTTGGGTAGAATCTTGTCCAATCCTAAGTTAGGCATGGGTGTGAATCACCATTTTAAAGGAGAGATATGATGAAGTGTGATAGATGAATTAGAAGTGCTTAAATAATACCTATGTTTAGAGACCAAATCTACTAGTGGTTAAATAAGGTGATGTGATGATCTTTAGAAAAGGATGAGGTGACTAAGAATTACCAAAAATATAAAGTCTCATAAAAGACCAATATATAAATGATGAAAGAGAGTGATGGGATCAAATACCTTATCCACTAGCAAAGGGATAGTTTGATGGGTGATAGGTGAAGAAGGTAGTTTATATGGATGAGTGATGGGTGTTATATTAGAATCTTATAAAACTATGTATATTGATAATGCCTAGTCTAGAGATATAGTAAGTGACAAATGATGATGGGTGACCACTAGAACTCAGTTTTTAAGATGGAATATAGTATTCACATGTGATGAGATAGATGGAAGTGGAAGACATAAGATATAGGATAGGTATGGGATATAGAAGATATAGGGTGGGAAAATAAAAATAGAGGTTATAAGATGGATATTCGGTGGATAGAATATATGGTAGTTATGGGATGGTATGTAGGATTGGACAAGAAGATTTATGCCAAATTAATTAAGATTATATATATATATATATATATATATATTATTAATTAATTTGGCATAAATCTTCTTGTCCAATCCGACATACCATCCCATAACTACCATATATATATATATATATATATATATATATATATATATATATATATATAAAATGGATGTTGGATATGAGAGGTGTGGAAGATGTAAGATAAATATGGGATGGGGTAATATATAAGGAAGGTATTAAATGTTTTTTAAGATAAGAAATATAAACTATTGAAATGGGTGATCAATACAAGATGGGTAAGTAATATAGGATGGATGTGGTTTAATATATAATGGGGGGATGGAGTATGTAGATAGTATATTATAGGGGGAATAAGTGTGGTGGATATGTGATGAACATGAGATGATGAGATGAGAATGATTATTTTCCTAGGGGTATCTAAGTGTCACACACAAAATAGGGTATGGCCAACTTGGCTTACAAACAAAATAGGTCTTACACAACACTCAAACAACACACACAGTCATGAATCCTAAATTAGTCAACTAAAAAGGGTGTGTAACTCAATGCTCAAACCATCAAATGGATTCATTGGTGAGGCTATAGGCTGATAACCCATTACATAATCTACCAAAACCTCTAAACCTTGCTTGCACAAAATGGATACTTTGTATCTCATACTAAATCCTACAATAGTACACCTATTATGACTAAAGGATCCTAATCTAGGTATACATAAGGGTTTCTAGGTGTATCCCCTATATATGCAAAGGTAGAGTGGGGCCCAAGTCATTATAATATGATATCTAACTACCTTGTATCTTGGAGCTTAAACACCCCCTACTCCATGGAACCCTTTATGGGGAATTTCACTTTGGTGCCAAATGATAGCCCTCCTGATATATAGACTCCATTGGAACATAAAGTTTGGTTAGTGTGTGGTGATGAAATATAAATCACCAATATATATTTTCTAAGCATGTGTGTGGGGATGAATTCCATGTTACATGATATCCTATACTTGAGGGGAATAACAAACAAGATAGCACAACATGATTAATTTACCTATTAATTACCTACATCTGAGGGCAAAAGTATATATAATTAAGTGTCAAGAAAAAAACTTTAAACATTAGATTAATTTTACACAACAAATATGTATATATAATAAAAACTAATATAATATATTATGGGCACTCCATCTTATAGGCATAAAGGTCAAAAAAATAGAGTAACATGCCTTGTTATTGAAGGGTCTTGCACCAAAATGGGTTAGTAGTTCAGATTTTTACAAAACCACAAGTCCTTATAAAATTGTAAATACACAAGGAAATATCATAACCATAGAGCAAAAAATCTCAACTACAAAGAAAAATCATAGATCATGATTTGTGATCTTGTAGAAGTTATTAAATTATGGTGGTCAACTTGAAAAATCATGATAGTTGGGCAAAATCATAATTACAAGGAAAAATATCATAATTTACACCAAATCACAATATACAGTTTTGTAGAAAATGAGAAAACTATAGAATATGTCTAAGGTAGATAGATGATAATGAGATAACTAGTATTTCATATGATTATAAGACATATATCCACAAAAAAGTTTATGATAGTTATCAAGACCTATTAAATAAATAAGTTATCTCAAATTAGTTTTTTATGCTAATAAGAAGAATGATAATGCTACTATAAATATAAAGTGATAAACTAATGAGCCTAATGGATCACCCAAACTATTTCTTATCTATATACAAAGCCATAAATGTAACCTATAAAATTGTTACTTACAAGTCAAAGTTGTAAGTTCAAGATTTATGGTTTTGTAGTAGGGGTTGAAATGGGTTGAAACAAGTTTATGATGAGATATTTGGAATGTGGCTTGTCTTCCTCTACCCCATGTTAATCTTGCACACAAAAATCAAGTTGTTAGAATACCGTTATAGGTATAATTAGGTCCAAAATAAGTAAATTATTAAATGGTTAAAGTGGCTTATAGATATCCTTAGATTTTTGAGTACCCTATAAGTATCTAGCAGGTGTTGAGGAACTTTTTATCTAAAAGATAGAACCAATCTGGGAAGTATTTTACCATCTTAATGGAGAAAGACAAAGCCACAAATTTTGATGACAAAACCATACTTACCAGAATAAAGACGTAGATGTAAAAGTCATGATTTTGTAGATGATGTCCAAATGGTCCTAGGTTTGATTCAATATTATTCCTCCTAAAACCAAAGACTAGAACACATAACAAATCCACATATATCAAAGTCATGATAATATCATCAGGGCTCAAGTAGACAGAGTGTTAGACTATGCCTCCTTTCCTTACACAACATAAAATCAAGATACCTCCTAGAAATTAATAAAAACATAGGTTAACTTGTATATGGTTGGTTGAAATAGAATATAGAAATATAAGCCTAACTGATAGCTTTTTCAAAATCATAACTATAACCTACAAAACCTCAACTTTTAGGGTCAAGTCACAATTATTGAAGTTGTGACTTTCTATCTTATGCACCAATAGCTTAGAACAAGATTGGTCTCTCCTTGCCTTGTACATAGAAATATAACACTTGTAGATAAACATATAGAAAAAATTTATCCTATAGAAGAGGGGTAGCAAAGATTAAATATAGATATGACCCTAACTACTAATCCTCACAGAACTATGACTCTATCTAACAAAACCATAATTACCAAAGAAAAATTGCAACTTACAAAGTTGCAATTATCTTGAAAGAAAAAAAATTGTATAAGACCTTAACCGTTAGTAGTTAATTTAAAAAATCATAAATAGACTTATAATATCATAATTATAATACCATTAATACTAGTTCAAAATTACAACTCGCCTATGCATGATTTTTTTTCAAAATCGAGCCTTCAATTCATGACCAGTTTCCCCTATAGGAATTCAAATCAATTCCATCAAGATTATAAGGTTATTTAAGGAGTAAATTCCCATCATGGTCGCCAAAATGTAGCCTAAATTTTAGATTCACTTCCTATTACTAATTTTAGTAATAAAAACCTAAAATATAAACACACCAATAGGAATGGATAAAAGAGTATCATAATCAGCCCAATAATAGTGTCCTTACCATCACTTTACCTCTTTATAGCTCCACTCCAAGATTGCAAAATAGATTATTAATGAAATTTTTTAATATTGCTGGATTATTTTCTTCATGTGTGATAATGGCTACTAATGAGTGAGTGTGCTAGATAATGGCTTTGGATGGATGCAAGGAAGATTATGGAAGCAAGTAACCTTCAAGGTTTATTTTTATTTTGAGGGAGGTGGTGAGCTTGGATTTATAGGAATAGAGGGATAAATTAATGGCTCAAATTTAAATTTGAGCCATTGAAATCAATGTCTATAGATTTTACATGGAATTTTTAATTCCATGGAGATATCTAGAATTAGAGAATTCTAAAGAAAGGGGGCTAGAATAGAAGAGATTTATATGATCCTCTAATTATATAAATCTCCTATTAATGTTTAGGAGTTTAGGAGAGGCTATAATAGGGTGGTAGTTGGGTAGGTAGGTTATTTAATATTTTTAAATTGGTTAGTTGGATTAGGGAATAGGTTAGTGGATAAATAGGTTTTGTTAGGGGTTTAATGAAGGGATTAATTGGTTTTGGGATGGGTTAAGGTTTGTAAGATGTATGAAATTGGATGTGGGTCATTAGGATATTAGCTAAGAAATATATTTATAGGTTAAATTAGTGTAAATTAGTGTAATTAGCAAAATTAGTTGAGCGAGCAGATTTTAGTGCATACAAAACCAAAAGCTTTGACCCTAGTTAGGGTTTTATCCACAAACACCATAATGTAGGCAAAACAATGGCAGTGTTTATGGATAAAACACTAACTTATTTTTACATTAAAAACCTATTTTAAAAATAAAACATATAATTTTAAAAATATTACTTGGATTCTAGAAGTTGACTATAAAATAAATTCTCTTCTCTTCCAGTCTCCTATGTTTTATGCAAAACCAACACCAAAAATCCACATGCATTGAATAAAGCAATCAAATAATATATACTAGAACAAACCGTAATTAACTCTACTCAAATAAAGCATGGCCATCAAGATTAATGAATCAAACTATAGTTCAAGATCTCAAAAAACCTCATGTAAAAACTGTATTGCATTTCCCTTGGATGCCATGCCAAAATTTTCAGCAAGGTCTCCCCATGTCATTGATCTCTTCTAAATACTGAGTCTAAATGAACTAAATAAAACTTAAAAAACTAAATAAACATCTCAACCTCATTTTCATGGTAACTTGAGCTAATGCTAGGAATCTAAAGTCATATGGCACAAAAAACCTATTGGAGGTACAATCACTGAGAGGGGGGAGTGAATCAGTGATGCAAGATATTTCAAAATTTAATTTCAATCCTTTCAAACTCTTAATCAATGATCACATGCATTCATAAAAAAAAAAATATGTTCATAAAAATTAATAAGAAAGATGATGCAAGATCACTCACATAACACAAGATCTATTTATGAAACCCTCTTTGGGAATAAAACCCACTCTTAAGCCTGCAAACACATAGACTACTTTTCTTATAATATGATCACAAAAATGAGACCTTTTAGTGAAGCACCCACTTCACAAGGAGTACACACCCCTAAGTATGAACTAGCACCCACTTTTTCTATATATTGAGTACCCACTCAATACCTATGAAATTAATAGATCTATAAATTTGATTGCAGATCAATCTAATTAGAGAAACAAAATTTAACACCTATCTTTCACACTCTTCACACACACTCAAACTTACTCATAAAATCAATGCATCCAAACACCCTTTTTTATCTCTCTAGTCTTCTTCACTCATCTTTAATCTATTTTGAACTTTAGTCCATCCACTAATCATTCTATCTCTCATCTCTTTCCTTTATCTGTATCTTTTGCTCTCAACACATTCACATACCAGTCTCAAAACCATTTCCTTGGTTTCCACCATTTATAGTGTCTTCATGAATATCAATGTCTAGGTCAGCCATAATACATGCCTTAATCCTTAAGACATCTAACATGATAATCATAGCTCAAATACATCCTCATGGGTTGGAAATAGCATCTATGGGTCACACTTAAGCAAATATGCCTTTTAATTAGGCCTAAGTATCCCTTATAGGTTTCATGGAGACCTATTCACCCATTTAGCACTCCATTGAGAAAATTAAGAACATAAAATCAATTTCAACTATATGGGTTCACTCCATATAACCCTCATGACATATTTATGTGATTGTTCCCACCAAAACACTCTTATGCTAAATAAAAAATTTCTCAAACATTATTTTGTACATTATAACACCATGAGATAACAAATTATCAACTTTAAATCTCCATATCTTCACCTTTACAAACATTCAAACCTTTTAACTAGATTAATTAGATGCATCTTGAAGTCTTATACAACTTTGATTTTTATTACATCAATAAATTTTTCCTAGATCAAAATTTATAGCTCAAAAACTAAGCACTAGCATTCCCTCATTAATTTAAATATTTGAATTCCAACAGTTAGTGTACAAACACTAAACATCAAGCACCTTAACCTCATCTCATGTTTCCTAGTAACTATAGACAAATACACACCATTGATCTTCTCTGAGTAGTTAAATCTTTATCTTGAAATTGTCACCATTTATCTTAGATTAAATCTCCCATGAGTGTGCCACTTGGTAGCTCTACATGCATTCTACACATTTGACTTTTGACTCAACCTGCACCATCAATCTTTGTCAGTACAAACACCCATGAACCATTGATCTTCTATCAACTCAATAAGATAGTGACACTTATCACCAATGTGTGAAATCTTATATTAATTGACATTTGACTAAATACACACCATTGAATAAATATATATATGATTAATTCTAACCATTAGATCAAATGACTAGTGAAGTTAGACTTCAATAAAGTTAAACTTGATAGTCTCTAGCCCATCATAGTCTGTAAGAGAAACTTTGAAGGTTTATAACTTGAGCTAGAAAACACTTGAAGACTCCAAATTTTTAGGGTGCCTTCTTGGCACTATATATAACATCTCCATGAAATCCTTTGACTTTAGTTTAATTTTTGAGTACCTAAAATAAATGCACAAACTTGTTGGTTCATTCATATCTGCATGGCATACAGTGACAGTCTGGCTTCTCTTAATTTAGAAGATGCATGTTTCTCATTCCAAATGATCAAGTGACATACAATAACTTCACCAAGACATCTATGTATTCCTCAAAAAAATTATTTGTCCTTGCAGACCTACAAATGTGCCATATCTCTCCAAACCGTTAATTTGACCATTTTGTCATTTAATGGATTAGTAGCTCATGCTTTCTTTGAAATCAATGACAACCTAACATCAATGACCATGATCAAAAATCTCCCCCTTTTTCATTGATGGAAAAACACCCTCATAATGACTTCTTACTTATTTGAATTGACCTCCTTCATTTTAATCTTTATCCCCCTTTGACATTAATGATAAAGGGTCTCTTCAACAACATGCCAACAATCATTTCTCAAAATCATGTATGCATTCAAATACTATTTAAGATGCCTAGGATACTTAGATAATTTTAGGCATATGAATCAATTTCTTCCCCTTTGGCATGCATCAATCTAAACTTGGAATTCTTTGATCTTTGGACATAATAAACTACTCATAGAGCTTATAAAGCTCCCCCTAACATTATGCACATCTCTTCAAGTCTCTCAAACTAACTGAGTTAGCTCCCCCTAACTCCATTCTCTATCTAAAAAGGATCATCTTCAATAATAATTCTCAACTAACAAGATCTTCCAGCAGCACTTCAAATAATATGGATCTTGTATAAATAAATAAATTTCCCTTTATCCTCTACAAGCCACCATGGTTTAGAACCTTTTCAAAAACACTCTCATGGAACCATAAAATACACAATTTGTCATATACATAACTTTGATACTTTCTTCATGATAATAAAAATATGAAAACACATTCTCCTCCTACTCAAATTACCTTTTAATGAGTCATAGACAAGGAGATGACTCCTAAGCTTTGTCTTAGATACTCAAATGTGTCCTTTGTCAATGGTTTACTCATAATGTCTACAAGTTATTCTTTTGTAGACACATATTCCAATTTAATAATTTGATTACTTACTTGTTATCTGAAGAAGTGATATCTAATAGGAATGTGATTGGTTTTTGAGTGCATAACAAAATTCTTATAGATACTAATTGCACTAGTATTGTCACAATAGATAGGACAAGGTCCATTTTATCGTATTTTATAATCTTCCAAGGTTTGTTTCATCCACATTACCTAAGTACAATAGGAATAAATAGCTATATAATTAGATTTTATAGTTGATAAGGATACAAAGGCTTACTTTTTTCTTATTTAGGACATAAGGCAATCACCCATGAAGAAGACACCACCACTAGTACTCCTCCTATCATCTAGACATCATGCCCAATCTGCATCAATGTATGTCTTTAAAGTAAATTATTTACTCCTAAGGTACCATAAACCATACTCTATTGTGCTCTTAAGATATATTAATATCCTTTTGACTACTTTTAAGTGAGATTATTTGGGATTAGCTTGAAACATTCCTATAATGCCTACTTCTTGCATGATATTAGGCCTAAAAGAAGTAGATTATAAGAGATTTCTATTCATGGATCTATATAAAGTTTGATCAAATTTTGGTGAGTCATATTATTTACTTAACTTGCATCCCTTGATCATTAGAGTACTCATTGACTTAAAATACAACATGCCAAACTTTATTAACATATATTCGATGTATTTTTCCTATGAACTAAATATCCCTTCATTAAGTTGATTAATTTGTAATCCTAAGAAGAAATAAAGTTCTCCTAGCATTGAAATTTCAAACTTGGTATTCATAGCATATGTAAACTCTCTACTCATATTTTTATTGTTAAAAACAACTATTACATCATCAATATAGACTACTAGTAATTGATGAGTGCCAACTATCTTCATATATAAATTATTATCAATTATCCCTCTTTTGAAGCCCTGGCTCAATAGATACTTGTCTAATATATCATACCATGATCTAAGAGATTATTTAAGACCATATAAATCCTTCTTTAGTTTGTAAACACGGTCCTAATTACTTGTTATTAAAAAACTTTTAGATGGTTCAATATAAACTTCTTCATCTAAGTTTCTAGTCAAAAATTTAGGTTTTACATCCATTTGGTAAACTTTGAAACCTTTAAATCTTGCATATGATAAAAAGAGTATAATTGATGTCCTTCTTGCTATAGTATTAAATTTCTCATCAAAGTTTATCCCTTTAACTTGAGTATATCCTTTACACACTAGTCTAGCCTTATTTATTATGACTTCTCCTTTCTCATTCATCTTGTTTTTGAAAACCCACTTAGTTCCTATCACATTTTTGTCTTTTGGCCTAGGAACCAAATCCCATGTTTCATATTTTACTATTTTATCGAGTTCCTCCTTTATGTCAAATGTCCAATTATCATCTTTGCTAAATTATAAGAAAATTTTGGGTTCAATATTAGATAATAAAGTTGTGTCTTATTGATTCTGATTGATCAATCTTCTTCTCCTAGTCTACAAACTAGCATTCATATCTCCAATAACTTGGGAAACTAGATGATACTTTTATATTCTCCTATAAGGGGATTTAGTATCCTATCTTACTTCTTCCTCTTTATCATCTGATTGATCAGGTATGCTTTCATTATTTGAAATAACATCCTTAGTAGTGTTAATTATTTGTAAGTTGGGCTTCTTGATGTCACCTACCTCTTCAACTCTCACATTATATATTTCAATAACTTTGTGGAGTCTCTTATTGAAACACCTATAAGTAGAACTTATGGAGGAATAACCCAAGGAGATGCCCTCATCAAATCTTAATTCAAATTTTCTAAGATGTTCATTCTTACTGATAAAACACTTGTTCCTAAACAATCTAAAGTATTTTACATTATATTCCCTATTTTTCCATATCTCATATGGAGTCTTATAACCATTTTCTCTAACTTGGCATATATTTAAGATATAAACAAAAGTATTGGCAACCTCTTCCCAAAAACCATCTGAAAGTTTGGAATCTTAAAACATGGTTATATTCATCTCTTAGATAGTTCTATTTGTATTCTCAAATACCCCATTTTATTGAGGTGTCCTGGTAGTAGAGTATTGTCTTCTAATTCCTTATTCCTCATAAAATTCATCAAACTCATAAGACCAAAATTCATCTCCTCTGTCCGATCTTACACACATGATTCTTGATCCTTTTTCATTTTTAACAAGAGCTTTGAATGCTTTAAATTTTCTAAAAGATTTTTATTTCTATTTAAGAAAAAATATCCAACTCATTATATTGAAGTCATCAATTAATAACATAAAGTATTTATTACCTTGAATGCCTTGAGTTCTCATAGGTCCACAAAGGTTTGTGTGGATCAAATCTAATGGTAATGTAGTAGAATGATCCTTAGATTTGTATCTTGTTTTGGCTTGATTTCAATAAATAAATGCCTTGTAGAGAGTGTGAGGAATCTTAGTGATTTCAGGCATATTCCTCACTAGTCCTTTTGAACTAATCCTTACTAAATTATCAAAGTTCAAATGTCCAAGTCTTCTATACAAAAGCTAGATTTACTCTAGTTGATTTATGAAGAAATTTTCTTTATTGGATTCATGGAATACATACAATTTATTATCTTCCTTATGAATATTTTCAACTAATTTTCTAGACTTGGAACTTCTCATTTCACACCCTTTGTGATGAAAAGTCACAACATTTCCCTATTTACACATTTGGATAAAACTTAGAAGAGTGTGTTTCAAACCTTTTATAGATAAAAAATTTTTAGTTCTAGTATGACCATTATCCAAACTTAAAGAGCCTTTCCCAACTATGTTATTAGATTTGTTGTCACCAAACCTTACTGAACCTAAATTGTGTTTCTTGAGAGAAATAAACTTACTCTTGTCTCCTTTTATATGACTTGATAATCCACTATTTATGTACCATTTATTGTTTTCATCCTCTTGAAAATGTAAGATAGTTTTTACAAACATGTATTCTTCCTTTGAGTCTTGATCCTTCTTTCTTTGAATCTTGGTTTTGTCTTTCTTAAACCATTTGATTGTGTCAAAAAATTTAATCTTTTTTTTTTTCCAAAAGTCCCTTTTGCAATACTTGGCTATATATCCCTATTGATTGTAGTTATAGTAGAGAACCTCATTTATTCTCCTTAGAGAGTAAGTATAGTCCTTATATCTATGAAAATATTCATTACAATTATAATAGTGTCTATTATAAACATAACTATATTTGGTCATGTTAATCACCCCTTTAGTTTTATCATTAATACCCAAAGACATCTCATCCATAGATTCTTTTATAGAGTTAGATTTCTTCTTGTCTCTAGATAAAAGTGCATCAATATAAGTCATAACTTTACCTTCCAATTGATCCATTCTTTGATTCAACTTTAAATCAACCATAACCTATAAATTTTTGGTTTTTCCTTCTATTATTCATGTTTGTGTCTTCACACTATCAATGCTTTCAATCAACTCATGATATATAGAGGAAGTCATATCTGAATTTTTAATCCCTTACATGTTATTCAATCTTTAAAGATTTTATTTTAGACATTCATTTTCTTCCCTTGAAAATTTGAGTTATGATAAAGCACATATTAGTTCACCTTGAAGAAAAATCTTAGCCTCTTTATCTTTCATTGTACCTATGATCACCTTCAAGTGATTAAACTTGTAATGAAGGTCCTACTTTGATACTAATTATTGGAGGTATAATCACTAAGAGGGGGGTGAATTGATGATACAATATATTTCAAACTTTAATTTCAATCATTTCAAACTCTTAGTCAATGATCACATGTATTTATAAAGCATACAAGATGTTCATAACAATGAATAAGAAAGATGATGAAAGATCACACACATAACACAAGATCTATGTGGGAAACCCTCTTGGGGAATAAAACCCACTCTCAATCCTATAACCACATGGACTAATTGTCTTATACTATGATTAAAAATGTGAGATATTTTATTGAAGCACCCACTTTTCAAGGATTACCCACCCTTATGTATTAAAAATCACCCTATTGTTCTATATGTTGACTACCCACTCAACACCTATGAAATCAACAACTCCATAACGCTAATTGTAGATCAATCTGATTAGAGAAACAATGTTTAACACTTATCTTTCATAATATTCACACCCACTCAAACATTCTCATACAATAAATACATCCAAACACCCTTTTGAATCTATCTATTCTTCTTCACTCATCCTCAATCTATTTTATACTTCAATCCATCCACTAATCAATCTATCTCTAATCTCTTTCCTTCATCTCTATCTTCTACTCTCAACACATTCACATACCAATCTAGAAACCATTGCCTTGGTCTCCACCATTTATAAAGTCTTCATGAATATCAATATCTAGGTTGGCCATAATATATGCCTTAATCCTTTAGACATATAACATGCTAATAATATCTCAATTACATCCTCACAGGTTGGCCATAGCATCTATAGGTCACACTTAAGCATTTACACTTTCAATTAGGCCTAAGTATCCCTTATAGGTCTCATGGAGACATATTCATCCATTTATCACTCCATCAATCAAATTAAGAACATATGATCAATTTCAAAAATATCGGTCCACTCCATATAACCCTCATGATAGATTTATGTGATTACTCCTACCAAAACACTCTTTTTCTAAATCACAAATTTCTCAAACATTATTTTATACATAGCAATGCCATTAATGAATAAATAGTCACATATAAGGCTATATATATTCACCTTTATAAACATTTATACCTTTTAAATAGATTCATTAGATGTGCCTTGAAGTCCTCTACAACTTTTATTTTTACTAAATCAAGAAATTCATCCTAGATCAAAAGTTACAGCTCAAAAACTAAGAACTAGTTTTCCCTCACTAATTTGAATATTTGAATTCCAGCGATCACTATACAGACACTAAACATCGATCACCTTAACCTCATATCATGCTTCCTAAAAAATATAGATAAATATAGACCATCAATGTTCTCTAAATAGCTTGATCTTTATCTTGAAATTCTCACCATTGATCTTAGATCAAAGCTCCCATTATTATGCCATTTAGTAGCTCTATGTGCCTTTTTCACATTTAAATTTTGAATCAACCCACACCATCAATCTCTGTTAGTACAAATGCCTACAAACTATTGATCTTCTATCAACTCAATGAGATAGTGACAATTGTCATTAACACATGTAATCTTAAATTCTTTGACATTTTTACTAAATACGCACCACTAGATCAAGATCTAGATGATGAAAATTCACCATTGGATCAAGATAAATAAAATGAATGTTTACCATTGGATCAACTGAATAGTGACCTTAGACTTGAATGAATTTAAACTTGATGGTCTCTGGCCCATCATAGTCTTCAAGAGAAACTTTGAAGGTTTATAACTTGAGCTAGAAAACACTTCAAGAGTCCAAATTTTTAGGGTACCTTATTGGAATTATAGAAAACATCTCCATGAAATATTTTGACCTCAATTGATCTTTTGAGTACCTAAAATAAATGCACAAACTTTCTATCTCATTCATATCTACATGACATGTAGTATTGGTTCGGCTTCTCTTAAGCTAGAAGATGCATGTTTCTTATTCCAAATGATCAAGTGACGTATCAAAACTTCAAAAAGATATCTATGGATGCATCACAACTTCTTCTTTCTCCTTATAGAATTGAAAATGTGCCATATCTCTAAGAATACATCCTACTAATAGATGATTGAATACATGACTAAGACTATGACTAAGAATACATACTACTAATAGAGATATGGCATTGAATATGTGATTTTATTTGTCGATGAATACATGACTAAGAATATGACTAAAAAATAAAATGACTAAGAATACATACTACTAATAGATGATTTAATACACTATCAAAGTTGATAGTCATGGAGTCAATGAAAAAAATAATAAACCAAAATGATGAAAATGATGATATTAACAAGAAGACAATAGTCATTAAACTAATTACAATGCAATCAAAGAGATAATTCTTACAATAGATAACATCAAGTAAAATGATGTTTGCACATTTGTCAAAATTGAATAAATGAACTAATAATTAAATTGAACATAAAATGATAACACACAACACTTAATTATACAAACATAATGATTAAATCATCAATACTAATAACCTCAAAATTTATAATAGAATTCATTATTTTGTTTATCCATCTTACTTTTTCATGCTTCCCTACTACTTAGGTCCAAACACAACCTACCTCAAGTACCTATCCTTGAAATCAACAAATAGACTATCAAAAGTATCTAAACATTTAAATATAATAAATACAATAAAAACATTTAAATAATACATCTGATTGAATAATAAATTAGTACACATTAATCATAAATATATAATGTTGTAATGAAAATGTAATCCATAATTATCTCAGTGATAATAATAAAAAATGTATCAAAGTAGATCATAGAACTGGAACATCATAGTAAAGCAACAAAATATGTCTCGAATAGTTCATATTCTTAATTCAATGTGTAGAATTGTCATGTGCCCATTGTACCATAGATAATAATATAGGTATATGTTACTTATATTATTCCTATCTTGTATAGAATGGGCTTGTTATTATAAAATGAAAGTGTATACCACATACATTAATACAAATTTTAAAATTTCACAATCTACCTTGATATGTGAAATAATTAATTATTCTAAAACCACACTAATATGTTTTAAGTTAAGGTTCACATTTGTTGGTGTAAAAATGGTTCTCATCTAAACTAGTTTTACCTTTGACTTCATTTCACACTTCTTAACTTTAAGCTTACTTTACATTTTTTAGTGCTCTTTTAAAAACATTTACGTTTCATTAGATTATGACACTTGTCATAATCTTGTAGAGTATGTATTGATGGTATTTATCATAAATACCCCCTTTGTAAGCTCATTTTGGTAGTCAATTCATGAATTTACATTAGTATTTCACATGAATTTTATAACCTTGATAAGAATATACTTTATTTTTATCAATATAGATATTGTGAGTAAGAGTACTTCCCTTAGGCCTTAGAATCTTTTTAGGCTATCTTATTTAAATCTCACATGGTACCAAATAAAGTTGAGTGCCATTGGGTATCCTCTTAGTAGATTGAAATATTTTTTTTCATACTTAGTATGCTCTTCTCTTGAATTATTTTAAGGATGATATTGAGAATTAGAAAAGTATAAAATAATTTAAATTTGAGGGTGTTATTTTATGAGTGTCTTTCATAAGTACATTCTGATGATTAATGGAGTTCATCTTTATGTCCAAGCTACCAAAGATAGTCAAAATCCCCTAATTGTTTCTACTAGTTAGATATCATAGGCTAGATCTAGATTCTTTTTTTAAAAAATACATCATCTCTATGAGTGAGCATTATTAAAATCACCTATGCATTGATATTTTTTATTCATGTTTCACTCAAACTCATCTTAGATACATAATCCATTCCTTTTGAAATATTAATATGTGCATCATCATTGTTAAACTGAATGTGGTTTTTTTTACAGGTTTTAATTTATTTTTTTCAAAATTTATTTTTGATCATTCCTTAAAAAAAATAGCTAGATTATTTTTATTGGAAATTATCTCTTGCCATTCATCTAGTAAATCCATTTTTTATCCAAAAAATTGTATTCTTATTCAAACAATTTTCAAATCATAAATAATTTCTCAAAATAATTTATGGGTTTTTCACACCTTGTGTTCATGTTTCCATGACATTTTGAAATTATGAATTTCATAAGAAACATGAAATACATTACAATTTTACTAACTACTATAAAAAATTAAAATTTAAAAAGAAAAATATATTTTTTAATACAAAAAAATATATTATTAGTAAAAAAATGATTTTTCCCCCTTAAACAAATAATTTGGCCATTCCTCTAAACTTGGTAGTAGTTTCACTATAATTTTGTAGAATATCTAAAATATTTAGCAAAAAATACTTCTGACAAACTATAGTCATATAAAATGAAAAATTGGTAACTTGAGCATGGCTAATGAAACCCAACCCATAGGTCCCTCTTGCTTACTCTCATAACCCTCATAGGCTTATTCTTACTAATTCCTAGTCATTCATAGCCTTCCAAACTTGACCCTAGCTAAGCTAGGACCCTTTTATCATGACCAATCCATCCCCATAGGTCCCATCTACCCAAGAAAATAGCACCACACTAGGATGATAGTGATAATTCCACTCTTGTCTCCTTTCAACGCTATTGTCCAAGCTCATTTTTAGCCTTAATGGTCAATTCCTTCTAGTTTCCCTTCCTTATCGTTATTGTCCTAATGTAATAAAATTAAATCCATGACCAATAGATACCTATAAAATCCCATTCAAAGATCATTTGGAAAGGGTTGGAAAATATTATCAAACAAGCAAGAATATAAGTGAAACCACTCAGGCAATCTTCCCTATTCTCTGCATACAACCATCCAGTATAGTCATAAGCACATCTAAATATCCAAATTAGTCCCTATCCATCCTAAATCACATCTATTCTAGCATTCCTTACAGTCTCATATCAAAATTACACCAAGCACTTTCAAAGGGAGAACTAGATATGGCTTAATCCCTCTTTAGAGTATTGGTATGTAGGTAGTGTGCCTACACATGAGGTGTGAAGCATGTCCAATGAATCTTACACACACTAACCCACTTTTACTTATTTTCCAAAGTTTTATTTAAGTACATTGAAGGCATAAGAACAAATAAAATCATATCTATAGGGATCACTACTGACAATGAGGTTTTGTAAATTTAGATATAGTGTCACACAAACCTATTGAGCAAAACCTAGAAATATTAGATCCTTAGGACAATAGATATATATAAGGGACACAACATTAGTGACACTCATATCCAATTTTAGTGATCTTGTCCAATCAAAAAATGAAATATAGAATCCTATTTGTGATAGTGTCCTAGGCATGCATAGTGAATATCAGACCTTACCTCAGTTGGATCAACACAATTTAAGCTATCTTATTTTTTTTCGTCTTATTACTATTTTTAGAAAATTTATAATTAAAAATAAATTTCACAAATCAGTAGCTTATTTACTTCATATTATTTACCAATTTATCAATCCAGACCCTTTAACTAAATTAAGAATAAAACCTCAATTATTCCCAAAACTATTAAAACATTTCTTGAACCTGACTTACTTCATTTGTGCACAAAAGCCTTAGAAATCTTAGGTTAAATTCTTATATAAATTTTCAAGTAATTTTCTAATTTTTTACCTAGATATTTAAATCATAAATTAGTATCAAATTTTAAAATTTCATAATAAGTTTAAAAACCCTAGTTTCCCATACTAGGTCCCAGTAATTTTCCAATCATTTTCTAAATTTTTCCTAGCATATTTAAAATCATAAAAATCCATTTAAAATTAAAAATTCAATAATAATTTTCAAAAATTTATTTTTCTTAAAACCCTAGTTGCACATACTAGGTCCTATTCAGTCAATCTTCTTCCAATATTTTAAAAAAAAATTAGTTGCATCTTTTACTCAAAAATTCACTTTAAAATTTACAATTTCATAGTAATTTTTAAAAATTATCATATTTCAAACCCTAGATACATGTACTAGGTCTTATTGCTTGTGAGATATTACCTTACATCTCTAACTAGATTGCATAAAATGGATCTCACTTATTTACAATTTTTTCTCATATTTCTTATAAATAACATAGAGACCATCATTGGTCCTATCATTTACATGAATGATGAATTTTATCATGTGTTATTACAAATCTTCATTCTTTGTATTTCATGCTTATTTTTCCTAATATGGGATGATGTTAAGAAATTCATTGTTAAACATAGTATGATACCTCTCCTTCAAACTAAATTTTACTTGTCTTGTATACAAGATTTCATCTCTGGATATCTATCTCTTAATTGGATAAAATTTCAAGTTTATCATGCTAAATACATTATAAATGTCATAACAAATGCCAAATTTTCTTATGCATTCATGCACAATTCCATGCTCTCTACCCTTTGCTTTCTATCTCTCATATGGACAAAATTTCAAGTTTATCATGCTAAATATATTAGAAATGTCATAGCACATGCCAAAGTTTCTTATGCATTCATGCACAATTCCATGCTCTATACCCTTTTCTTTCTATCTCTCATATGCAAATATTTTCAAATTTATCATGCTAAACACATTAGAAATGTCACATCACATGTCAAAGTTCTTTATGCATTAATGAATAAATGCATGCTCTCTCTCCCTTGCTTGCTATCACTCATGTGGAATGCTCTTTATAAAAATATTTGTATATGACTTATAACTCCAATTACATGAATTTTATCCCACATACATGGTTTCTATCTAGAGGGTCCATTTCATAAGCTAAGAACCACCTATCAAGTTTCAATGTCATATCTTATGCATAGGAAACAATTTCCTTCTCCTCCTCTCCCCAAAGAGGGTGATAGTTACTTTCCCTCTAACTAGTTCCATGATATCACCCCTCCAAAAGGTGAGGTAGTCCATAATTTTTTTATTAATGCATACATTTATCCTATAGCTTCTTCAAAACCTCTTCAACAATGTGCTTACATGTTTAATCGAAAGAAACTAGGGTTTTCACTTGTGATACTCTAAGGGATCAAATCACTAGTATGAATAAGTTAATTTTATATTTACAAACATAGAATCAGCTATTACATGACAAGACATTAGAAAATTATATTATAATATAATAGCCTCAAAGGCATCTTAATTCCAATCATGCATATGTACCTTCACCTAATCAATTGGTTGCAAGCAATGTTACATATCAAATCAATAAATCACAACAAAGTAACTTTACAACTCATGATTCAAACAACATTCAAAGATAAAATAAGATTTCAACTAAGTTACAAAGGGAAATGATTAAATATAAGTTGACCAAACTACCTCCTCTACATCCAGTGAGAAAATCTAGATATTATTGTGCATATCATAGAATGCATGGGCATCACACAGATTCATGTTTGGCATTAAAAAAACATATACAATAGATAATTGCTAATGAGGACCCTATACAAGGTAAATCAGTCAAGAATTCCATAGTAACATAGCAACACAATGACAAAGGGTCAAATTTAGAAATAGTATAAAAGTGGTTACCAAAGCATAACTTAGAACAACAAAAGGATCAAAAAGCAAAATTAAAACAAAAAATAGTACTATAAACATAGGTAAAGCACAAAAAATATGCAAATATACCTTTCCAAAATGAGGCTCAACTTTCAAAGTAGTATGGGTTTGGTAAAAAATATCTACAACAATTTGATTTTCAAGGTCAAGGGTTTGACAAGCATGCTCAAGGCATCACTACTCCTATTCTAGTAGTTAATAATGTTTGTCACCAAGGTTTGGGATTTATTAAACATCCTAAGGTAAATCATTCATAGACACAATTTATCAAAGGAAAATATCTAGATATAATAAAACTCAACATTAACATTCCCTCGGTTCAAAATCAAGATGATAATGATGAGTGGAACAATACAGGTTATTTTGATTTTTAAGATACCAACAATGAATATGAATATTCATAGTCATAATCACAACCATTCCCTCATGCTTAAAAATCAATTATGATTCATTTGTTTGATATAGGACACCATGATAGGGAGTCTCCCATGAGACTCATTGGTTAGTATCATCTCTTCCCAGCCTTACATGTACATAGTTTCTTTTTGCTTACTTATACATAGTTTTTCAATATTTCTTATACATAGTCTCCTCATGATTGATTGTACATAGCTTATTATAAAAAATCCAAAAACATTAAAATTTTCAAAATACAAAAACATTCAAATACACTCAAAAACATAAAAACACTTAGATTTATATGCATCATCCATGCTTTACATTTATACTATCATGCTAGACTTACATTTGTTGTTATATTCTTATTGTTTATTGATTTATCGACATTACCATGCTTTACTTGATATTATTGGAGTGTGTAAAATGACTTATATATCCTTGGTTACTTCACTCTATCCATTAAGGGTGAATCCTACTTCTACATTGAGACACACATCGATATACATACCCACTAGGGGCATCTTCTACATGACTACACCATTCAAGTTATGCCATTCGTACACTGCACACTCTATTTATCATGTTGATGTAATTTACTTACTTGATTACACAAATTACTCTATCAACACTCACTAGTATATAGCACTTGTGTATTTCTTAGCATATACCTAGTCTTGTACTAACATGTCTTACATACATTCACTTATTACTTTGATTAGTTAGATGTGTTTGTAATTATAGTTTCTTATATTCTTTCCTTTATTTTTTAGAATTATCTTGATGTGATTGCATTTCTCATTTCCTATTTGTCTCCTGTATGTACCTTAGGACATTTGCCAATGTCTTTTACTTCTATTCCTATATGTACCTTAGGACATTTTCAAATATCCTTTACTTCTATTTTTTTATGTGCCTTAAGAAATTTTCCAATGTCCTTTAATTTTATTCATGTGTGTGCCTTAGGATATTTACCAATGTCCTTTTCTTTTAATCCTCTATGTGATTGTGGTTTCCATGCCAATTTTGCTTGTTTCAATTATATGTGTATGTGGGAATTTGAACATGCCTTGTATGCTTACTTTGTAGTTTGAGTGACATGTGCCCATGTCCTTTGTTTTCTTGGCCCCTTGGACACTTTTATATGCTTCTTGATTCTTGCCTTGTGTGCTTTTTGCTTTTTTGTTTCTCTTTATTTTAAATGCCATTGTCCACATCATGCATTTATCTTGCTTTCTTGGATGCCATGATGAACACCATGCTCCATCCCTCCAACTAACAAGTAGAAACTAATTAAACTTCTATTTCTAGTTCATTACTTTACACATGTTATTACATTGTTATTTCTACCTAGGCATACCCTTGTTGATCTAACAATATCTCAATATAAACCATTCTATATCTTGAGATATTTTGTCAATTATCAATGCTATATCATGTACTTTTGTAGTATAACACACTTGTAGGGCTCTTTCTTTTGAGGGAAATCATTACAAAGTCTTCATTCTTACCCTCATAAGAGGGAAAAAATAAGGGTTTTGTCATAGAGATCAGAGATCCTAATAGTCAAAATGATAGCATTCAAAACACCCAAAACAACAACTAGACAACAAACCAGTCAGAACAAACCAAGCAAACAGTCAAGAATCTAGAATAGTTACCATATTTAGCCCTAGACAATAGTTCCAAACTTGGATAATAGTGTTGGTGCCACTAATATCCACTTTAGGTGCTCCTATCCAAGTATCATAAAAACTAGATTTTCTAGAAACAGATAGAAAGGTAAATTTAGTTATAGTTTTGTCAACTTCAGTTCAAACCAAAGTTAACAATTTCAATATAGTTTTTCTCAAAGAATCTAGATATAAGGGGAATAATGTGAGACATGATGGATATCGCTTCTAGTTTTAGATAGGGTAGTTGGTATAACTTCTAGATTAGAATCCATGTCTCATCAGTGATTGGGGCCAATGTGCATGGTACATTTATTTTATTTCCTTCTAAGTTTAACATTTAGGAATTATCAGTAGTTACATGCCTTACTCCATCTATAGGTGGTTTGCATCATTTTGGTTTGGCTTTCATACATGTCTAACTTCTAAGTTCTTGAGCTCTTAAGTGGCTTCCATATAAGCTAGATTCTTAGTTTTGGAGTGGCTTTCATATAAGCCTAATCTTCAACTTTCAGAGTAACCAAGAAGGGCTTAGTTTTTAGCATACATTTAGTTATCCATACCAATATTATCATATCATAGTGCATTCATAGGCTTTATGATCCATCTCATATGTCACATATTTCATCCCAATATCAGTTTATAGCTTCATTTCAAGGGGAAATGATGGAGCCAAAAGACTAGCTAGACTTTGTATTTTTGAGCCAACTATTTAGAGGGATTGGACACACAGTCCAAACATTGATCAACACATGTATGATCACCTATCTTCACTTAGTGGTAACTAATGGATCCAAAGGGATAGCCTTTACATTCTTGAGCCTTTTCTAGGGAATTGAGCACTCAAATCCATTTTCAATATTACTCTTAGTACAACACATATCCATCATTACTCAATATCAATAAATAGTATAATAAGTTTTATATTGGTTCACATACCTGGTGAGGTATATTTATTCCTTTCTCTTCCTCTCACTCTTACCCAAATTTATACATTATTATTTTAGATATAGCATATCTAGTAAGACATGATATACTTTTGTTTTCACTTGTAGATCTACACTTCATAACATGCTATCTCTATACACACCCAACATCATATAGCTTCATGAGCTTCACCCTTGCAAATAAGTTCAAATATGCTTTCTATTTTTCTTTTATCCAAGTATTTCACTTTGTTTCATCACTAAAATAAGGGGGGGTAAATGTAGTCATATAAAATGTAAAAATTTGTAATTTTAGCATGGATAATGACACCCAACCCATAGGTCCCTCTCACTTGCTCTTATGACCCTCATAGGCTTATTTTCACTTAGTCTTAGTCATTAATAGCCTTCCAAACTTGACCCTAGCTAAGCCAAGACCCTCTTTTCATGACCAATACATCCCCTAGGCCTTGTATACCTAATAAAATAGCACCACACTAGTACTATAGCAACAATACCACTCCTATCCACTTTTTGTGTTATTGTCCAAGCTCATTTCTGATCCCAATGGTTAATTTCTTCTAGTTTCCTAATCTTATCCTTGTCAACCTAACACAATAAAATTCAATCCATGACCAATATATCCCTATAAAAACATATTCAAAGATCATTTGGAAAGGGTTGGTAAATATTATCAAGCAAACAAGAATAAAAGTGAAACCACTCAGGCAATCTTCCCTATTCTTTGAATACAACCATCAAGTACAATCCTAAACACATCTAAATCTCCACATCAGTCCCTAGTCATCCTCAAACACATCTAGTATATCATTCCTTACATTCTCATATCAAAATTTCACCAAGTACTTTTAAAGGGAGAACTACATATGTATTGATCCCTCTTCAGAGTATTGGTTTGTACGCAACGTGCCCATACATAGGGTGTGAATCACGTCTAGTGCATCTTACACACACTAACCCTTTTTCCCCTATTTGATAAATTTTTATTCAAGTACATTGAAGGCATAAAAATGAAGAAAATTAACTCTAAAAGGAAGACTACTGATAACAAGGCTTCACAAATTTAGAGAGTGTCACCTAGACCTACTAAACAAAACCCATAAAGCTTAGATCCTTAGGACAATAACACCAGATAAGGACTAAAGTTCTAGTATCACTCCTATCTACTTTTGACACTCCTATCCAATCAAAAAATTAAATCCAAAATCCTATTTATGATAGTGTCGTAGGAATACATAGTGAATAGTAGACCTTATCTCAGTTGGATCAACACAATTTAAGCTAAGTCTTATTTTCTCCCTCTTATTACTATTTTTAGAAAATTTCTAATTAAAAATAAATTTCACAAATAAGTATCCTATTTAATGCATATTATTTAATAATTTATCAGTCTAAACCCTTTAACTAAATTAGGAATAAAATCTCAATTATACCCAAAACTATTAAAATATAGACCATCAAACATGGCAAAAGTTATGATAAAGTTGGTAGCACCACTTTGACCAACTATACCCCTCTCCATTGTAAGACATGAAATTATAATTTAAACTCACTTATGGATATTTTGAAGTTATAACCTCTAATTCATAAGTATTTTTTCTTGAAATTGGAAATTTATGCATTTTATGTAGATATACAGACAATTTATACTCTTGGTTCACCATTTATCTACATATTTCAATTGTAACATAATGAAATTAAAATAAATTTATTGTTTGTGTAAGTGGACATTATAATCCCATATTTACACTCTTAACTCCATATAACTACACATGGAAATCACATCCATAGAGTGTATTATTAGGAAAAGGATGTATGCACTACATTTAGTAAACCATTCCAAATACCACATATGTAAGGAAATAATAGTGTGGTTAATTGAACACACCAAAACACTTAGATATCTATGCATATTTATTTATCTTGATTTTATTTTTCACATTGAATAATGTAAATTACCTACGAAAGATTGGGATATATTATATAACTTATATGGTAAAATTAATGAGGTTAGGGGGCATTAGATTGATAGTTGTAGTCATATAAAATGTGAAATTGGATGACTTAGGAATGTATAATAACACCCAACCCATAGGTCCTCTTTCTTGCTCATACAACCCTTCTCAGTTAGTCTTTCACTAATTCCCAGTCATTTTTAGCTTTTTAGACTAAGTTTTTTGAGATCCAATCAACCCTCTTAGATCCAGATCTATCCCCCTAGGTTTTATCCCATTAAGATAATAGCACCCAACTTGGATGGGAGTGCCAAAACTTAGGGTGTCCTATTTTTGATGTTGTTGTCCAAGTTCATATTTACCTTAAACAATTAGATTTCCCCAAATCCTTATCTTTTTCCCTATCATCCTGATACCAATTCATCTAACCCATGATCATTAATTACCCTATAAAAGGCCATTAAAAGTTTGTTTAGAAGGTTTGGCACTCATTTATAGGAAAAAAAAGAAAACAATAAATTACACTCAAGCACTCTTCCGTATTCTCTGCATATAGCCTTCTAAGATCATTCTAAGCCTATTCAAGCACTTATACTAGCCCCTGGTCATCTAAAGTACATCTAATTTTTCATCTAGTTGCATATATCACACATTATAGCACTAAGCACTTCAATGGGAAAACTAAATTAGCTTGATCCCTCTTCAGAGTATTGGTATGTAGGCAGCATGCCCACACATGGGGTGTGAATTATGTCTAGCATATACCTTACACACTAACCCCTTCTCTTATTTCCTATGTTTTAGTTCAAGTTCAATCACTAAGATCTCCTAAGGATTTTAAAGATTGAATCAAACACATAGTGAGCTCTGTAGGATTTTAGGCCTCAAAATTTCATAGATAGGGTAACATAGACCTGCTAGATAGAACCCAAAAAGATTTTAGCCTCAGGATAATAGTGCTAGAATAGGAATATAGTGTTAGACAGTAGGGTGTCTACTTTTGGTGCTCCTATCCAACTCATAAATGAAGTTTAAAAACCCATTCTAGCCTATTTTCTAGTCTTGATCCTTTAGTATCAAACTTTGCCTCAGTCCAGATCAACTGGAATAAGCTAATTTCTAATTTCTCTCACATACTGCTATATTTAGAAAAAATAAAATACTATCTATTTACATAAATTATTAGGTTAATTAAATAATATCTATTTATTGATGTATATTGCTCAGACCCTTTATTTACTTAGAAATTAAACACCTAATTTCCTAAAAATAATAAAACATTTTGGTGAACCCAACTTACTTTAAACTTTCACACAAAAACCCTAGGGATAATTTTTTCTGATTTTTTTCCATAACTTCTTGATTTTTATTGAATTTAAAAATCATAAATCTATCAATTCATTACAAAAATATCGCATATTTATTTCAAACCCTAGTTTGCACATACTAGGTTCTTTTTGCATAAAAATTAATTCAACACATTAGGAAAAATATATTGCTACTTTTAGAAATATTTTTTTATTTTTCCTAAATTTTTCAAGAAAAATTCTACATGTTTTATCTAAAATTTTCAAATTATTGCACTAATTTTCGAAAAAATCTTTGAAAACCCTAGTTACATCAAATACATTCTCAATTATTTGTTAGTACTTTTTGCAATATTTTCAAAATAATTAGTTGTATATCAAACTCATAAAATCAATTTAAAAAATAAAACACTCAGTAATTTTCATAAGTACTTCTAAAAAATCTTTAGTTGCATATACTAACACCTTTTTACTTCTTATGGTATCACCTTACATATTTTGAAGCTCCATATCCTTTTTATGCATATTCTAGTTCCTTGTTTAGATTATATTAGCTTAATATTTTTTGCTTTTATCTAAGTTGTTTTCCTTATGCCACCTAAGTTCTTTGAATCTCTTCCATCAAGATGAAGTGAAAGACTTAGTGGCAATCCTCCTAAATTCACTTAGATTCTTTCAACTCAACCATATACCATGGATAAAAAACCAAATCAAATTCCTTCTATAGATTCTACACATCCAAATTATACAAATTTCTATGAAGATAACTTTGATCATGAGAAATATGAAAATACCAATGATGATGTACACACTAATGCTCTTTTTCCACCACATGGGACTACCAATCCACTACCACCTATTATTGATAATGAAGTATTCCTCAACAAATATTTAGTTTTACAAAATTTTGGAGAAATAATTAATAAATGGCTTAAAGATCATACACTAATTTTTCAATCTTTGATGGAAATAAAAAAGGCTAAGAAAGTTGAGTCTTCAAGTCATTTATAGTAGCTAGTTAAAAATGACACTACGAGGGAAATTATGTCTCAAACACCCCATATAGTAGCCTAACCTTCTTTTATGACACTAGTTATAGCTAGTACATCCCTATCTCTTGATGTGACAGCCTTTGTGTAAGAGATACGATCTCTTCAATCCAAGGTACAACATCTTGAGCAAGGTACCACTAGACCTACGTAGGATTTGGATTCATTTGCTCTTATACATACACCATTGGCATGTCATATTTATTGTACACCCTTGCCACAAGGTTTTATTTAACCCAAGCTTACTCTTTATGATGGTAAGGGTGATCCAGAGACATATTTGAAATCTTTTCATGTAGCATGATTGGATTATACACCCAATGACTGACTACTTACCAAGTTATTTCCATGGAGCCTAAAGGATTATGATTTACAATGGTTTTATAGTCTATCAAATTAGTTAGTCATATCCTTCAATCCTTTAGTATACATGTTCCTTGCACACTTCAATATCAATATTGGTGGCAAGGTTTCATATGCATAGATTGCACAGTAGAAACAAAGGTCAAATGAACCCCTCATGGATTATGTTCTTAGATACAAGACTATTCTGGCTAAACTAACTATCCCCATGGCTAATCAAGAGATATAGGAAATCTTAAAATAGAGCCTTCTAATAGCATTCCATGAATATATTATGTTTAAAAGATTCTCTTCCTTCACCAAATTATGTCATACACTCAAGGGAAGAGAAGTCAAGATAATTTGAATGGGCAAACTTAAGTATTCAAGTATCTTAGACAAAACCAACAAGAGTAATAGAAACATCCCATACAAGGTCAAAATTAGTGACAACAAGAATCAGAATCAACAAAAAGTTAATGCAACTTTAGAGCCCCCTTAAAATGTGGTTTTATTAGCACCTCCTCATCATGCATTTACCAATCTACTAGTTTCTCTAGCCAGGGTTTTATAATAGTTATTAGAATATAACATCATCACTCTCCCACCTATCCAAGAAGTAGATCTAGTAAAATCTCATCCATGGGGATATGATCAGAATACATTTTGTATTTTTCACAAGGAACTAGGCCATACAACAAATAGATGCATCAGCTTGTGACATAAGATATATGACTTAATAGACAACAATATACTTGATCTAGGTACTCCAGTTGAGCCTCAAAAATCAAAGCCAACACAAGATAGAGATTTTAAAATATTTTTAGATCTATTTCCATAAAATTATAAATAATAGAAAGAGGACACATCAAGTGTTCACCATACATACCATACACATCCTTCACTAGTTACATACCAGGCACCTTTAGCTAAGGCACATCCTTTGAGAGGTATGATAGGCGTGTATGAATCTAGAGTTTTATTTAGACCTTTGATATATTTTTTAGATCAAGATATTATGGAGGATAATATAGGATACAATGAACTTTTTATCAAAGCACATACTCATAATCAACCTTTTTTTAGTGTACTCATTGACAATGGCTCTAGTTTTAACATGTGTACCCTCACACTACTTCAGCATTTAGGTTATTCAGAGTAGGATATCACCCTAATAGACATAGTTATTAGTAGTTTTAGTGAGCACATATAGAGTTCATTCAGTGATATATTACTTTCACTATAGGCTGGTCTTACATATGTGGCAACACCATTCACTATAGTTCCTAGTGAAGGATTTTTTGACATATTATTTGGTTGACCATGGATTCAAAAACTTAATGTAGTACCTTCTATAGTTCATATATGTGTGAAGTTATTCAATACTAATAAAGTTATCATAGTCAATAGAGTTCCTTATGAGTCACCACTCCCCACTTTAGAGCCATCTACCAGTTTACAATCACTAGCTTTAATTCTTTCATCAGTTTTAGTTTTCCCTCTAGTTTTAGTATAGCTTCCACTTTAGATCTAGCCATAGTTGTGACATCCACCATTAGTATAGAGGGTTCATACACCCCCATAGTTTTAGGATTCTAGACAACTTCCAGTGACAATATTCACACCTAGAGTAGTTACATTGAGGTCTTATATAGCTACTTAGAGAGCACCTATTTAGAGAGCCCCTTCTACTTCTAGATGGGTCCCTAAGAGCCCTACAATTACATCCACTTCTCAGAGTTATAGGGGGATCCCACATTTAGATTCCACTTCAAATATTTCAAAGTAGTTACAATGTACACAACTTTTAGCTTCTCAATCTTAGACATATACCCATGCCTCACGATCATGCATAATTCAATTGTTTGATACAAGACAATATGATAGGGAGTCTCATCCTAGACTCATAGGTTAGTATCATTTATTCCTATTATTTCCTATACATAACTTATATTAATAAAATAAAAAGGTAATACAAAACATCAAAACATAAAAACATTCAAATATATCAAAAATACCAAAAACATTTGAATTGTATGCATTATCCATGATTTACATTACTACCATCATGATAGGACTTACATTCACTATTTCATGATATTTTATGTTGATTTTATACTTTACCATGCTTCACTTGATCTTCTTTTAGTGTGTGTAGTGACATTTAATTCCTTGATTGCTTCATTCTACCCATTGAGAGGGCATTCCTAATTCCACGTTTGTTATACACACCCACTGGGGAAATCTTCTACATGACTACACCATCTAGGTTATGTAATTATTACACCACACACTCTAATTTATCATACTATTGTACATTATTTTATAGTTTACATATAATATTATATCAATATTTCACTAGTATATAACACTTGCGTATCTCTTAGCATATATCTAGTCTTGTAATACACATGTTTTGCATATTCTCACATTTGATTTGATTAGTTTGATGTGCTTGTATCTTTCCAATTCTTACATTCTTACTCTACTTACTTAATGTATCTTATGTGATTGCATTTCCCATTCTATATTGTCTCCTATGTATGCCTTAGGACATTTGCCAATGTCCTTTTTTATTATCTTCTATGAGATTTTGGCCCTTGTACCATCTTTGCTTGTTCATTTATATGTGTATGTGGCATTTAAACATGCCTTCCATGCTTGTATTATAGTTTGAGTGACATGTGTACATGTCCCTTATTTTCATGGCCCCTTGGCCATCCTTGTATACTTCTTGCTTGTTGTTTGATTACTTGTTTATTTCTCATTGTGTGCAATGCCATAATCCATATCATGCATTTAACTTGCTTTCTTAGATACTATGATGGACATCATGCTCCATCCCTTGAAATAATAATAAAATGACTAACATGCAACATTTATATTGCATTACTTTGTGCATGATTTCACATTGTTATATCTATCTAGGCATGCCCCTATTAATCTAAAAATCTCACAATACAAACATTGCTATATCTAGAGATATCTTGTCAAATATAAATGATATATCATATATCCAAACACATGTGCATGACTCATTTCTTCTAAGGTCAGTCATTACAAGTTTATCATTCCTAACCTTAGAAAAGGGGGCATCAAATAGGGGGGTTTTCATAGAGATCAAACCTCTTAATAGTCAAAATAACAATATTCAAAACACTCATCATATAATCCAAACATCAAATCAATCAAACTAGAGCAAAAAATAATGATAGTTTTAGATTAGTAGTCAATTTTCACACCAAACAACAATGCTAAAAATGGATAGTAGTGCCAAACATAGGGGTGTCCACATTTTCACACTCCTATCTAGGTAGAAAAACACTTAGTATTTCCAAAAATAGGCAAAACATTTGGTTTAGGGATAGTTTTAACACTTCCAAATTAGTCAGATTCAGTAGTTTCAACATAGTTTTCTTAGATATAGGGGGTTATCATGCATTTCATTATCATTATCACTTATAGTTCAGATTAGGTAGTTGGAATAACTTCTAGACCAGAATCTATGTTCCAGACATCAATGATTGTGGGCTATATGTGTGACACATTGATATTCTTTTATTTATGAGTTTCAATTTATTCTAGGTATTTTTGAGCCACATTATAAGGAATTGAGCACTTAGATTTTTTATAATATTACTGTTTATTTAACTCATACTCAGCATAATCTAGCATCACAATAGTCTTGTATTGGTTTGAGTACCTAGTGAGGTGTATTTATTCCTTTCTCTTCCTCTTACTCAGCTTTTATACGTTCTTGTTTTAGATATAGAGTATCTAGTAAGAATTTATCTACTCTATGTTTTTATTTTTAGATTCACACTTCATAAAATGCTCTCTCTATGCACATCCATCATAAAATAGCTTCGTGAACTTCTCCCTTATAGGTAAGTTCAAGTATGCTTTCTATTTTTCTTTAATCCTAGTATTTCATTTTGTTACATCAATAGAATAAAGTGGGGGAAATGTAGTCATATAAAATGTAAAATTGGATGACTTAGGCATGGTTAATATCACCCAACCTTTTGGTCCTCTTTATTTCTCACACAACCCTTCCTAATTAGTCTTTCACTGATTCCAAATCATCTATAGATTTTTGGACTGAGCTTATTGAGACCCAAGTAACCCTCTCAAACCTAGATCTATCACCCTAGGTCTCATCCCCTTAGGATAATAGTGCCCAACTTGGACAGGAGCATCAAAACTTAGTGTGTCCTATTTTTGATGTTGTTCTCCAAGTTCATCTGTACCTCAAATAATTAGATTTCACCAAATCCTTATCTTTTTCCCTATCAACCTAATACTAGTTCATATAACCCATGATGTTAAGCCTGTGATATATTGAGATGGGGGTGAATCAATATATCATAAATCTTATAAAATTTCCCTTAATCAAATTCCACTTAACCATAAATTCAAGATATGCAATAAAAATAAAATAATAAACACCACACAAGATAGAGAGAGACACCAGATTTAACATGGAAATCTAATATGGGAAAAACCATAGAGAACAATCTCAAGTATATGAATGAGCACCAAATAAAACTACAATATTTGCTAGCACCAAATTTTAGGAGCACCAACCCCTTTGCTGAGCACCAACACATCAACTATTCATGAACACCAACCTATAGGAACCAACCCCTTTGCTGAGCACCAACACAATAACTATTCATGAGCACCAACCCCTTTTGTGTGTATCACACAACTATCTCTCAATGTTTATATCTCAACAAATGATAGTTCATTACAATATCTATTTCCTCTCTCTCCTTTGCTCTTCTAAGCTAGATATAATAATTACAAATCATACTCTCTCTTCCATTGCTCTTCTAAGCTAGATATTACTATTACAAATCAAACTCTATCTCACACATTAGAAATGGCTTCTCAAGCCTTTATTTATATCTTTCCAAATGACCTTTGGCCTTCACCCTTTGTGACCCTAAAATCCTCATGGAAAATGGTGCCAAACTTGCATGATCCTTAGTATCCTTTCATTTTAAAAGTCATATGGTGACCCTTCATAAGCAAAAGCATCCTTTCCTCTTTTGTCTTTATCTTGGTGACTTTTCATATTCCTCAAAGTGTCCCTTCATGAGAAATTTTGTCCTTCCTCTTTTGTCTTCACTTGGTGACTCTTGAAATTCCTCAAGATGACTCTTGATGGGAAAATGCATCCCATTCTTCTTTTGTCTTTACCCAATGACTATTAGAATTCTCCATGGGCCCTTCTTTTATCTTATATGCAACCAAAAATATATTCATTAATATTAAATAAATATTAACACATATTAGCCAAGATATAACTATTACAAAAATCATTAAATGCAATGGGGCCTTTATCACCAATAATGCTAGACCTTTGACATTAATGACAATATTTCCAAAAATATCCCCCTTTGTCATTAATGGCAACCTTAATCTTGCACATACTATCATCTAAAAAACCTACAGTAACTCCCCCTTACTGTAGCCACCTGTACCTATTCCTTGTACCTATTTATGCACCTATACCTGTACTTGTTATTCTCTCCCTTTTACATCAATGGCAAAGGGCCTACCTAGAGCTAACACTTAGCTCCCCCTCAACTGATGTTGAACCTTAATGATAGGAAGTAATAGAAATTACTTCCAACTCCTCTTGTAGATATTTGAATGTGTCCTTTGATCATGCCTTTGAGAAGATATCTAATAATACATATAAATCATTGCCTATCCTTTGAGCATCTATAATTAACTCATTTGAATCTTTTCTTCTAATCTCACAACCTTCTGCATAAAACTTTAATGTGTATCCCTAATCACATATTTGACTTACACTCAATAGATTATGCTTAAGACCTTTTTTTACATACAAAACATTCTTAGTCTTGGTTCTACCATTATCCAAACTTAAAGTCCCTTTTCTAGCTATCTTGGTAGTGGTTTTATCTCCAAATTTCACGATACCACCATTGATCTTATTTATAGTTTTGAACTTACTCTTGTCTCCTATCATATGCCTCAAATATCCACTATCAATGAACCATGGATGATCTTCATTTATTGTATGTAAAGCTATCTGAACCAACATAGAATCTTTAGATTGTTTCTTTTACCATGAACATGTCTGAACCTTCTTCTTAATGAATGGATCCTTGAAACTCTGGTCCTTCTTGACTAACTAGAACACACTTCTATAGTACCAAGCTATGTGTCCAAAGTTGTTGCACTTGTAGCATATTATGGTATCTTCATCAAAGCTTGATAGAGGAACAAAAGAGTTGTATCTTCTACTTGACTCTACATGACTTTCCTTCTCCTTATTTTTGAAATTATTAGCTCTTTTTCAACATTTTAATTTATTATGACCATATTCATTTGAAACACTTTAAAACTTTTAAACACTGCATGTGTAAGAAACATTCTAGAAGCTTCTAACCTTAACACTGGTGCAAAAATTTATTCAAAATATATTCACTCAAATGATATATAAATTAATCTATCAACTCACCTTATTGTCATGCAACATAGCCAAGACCCAATAGCATCCACCATGCTTCAATTTTTCTTAAAAGTGTCTCCTTGAAGCCTAGAAGAGACAACCCACACAAAGGGTCCTAGAAATAAATGTTAGGAGATTCCCACATCTCCTCTATTACTTCCTTGATATTCTTGTGTCTTTCTATTAAAATCTATTTAAGCATGTCTAACTTATTTGACTTACTAACCTCATCATTCATGATGTTTTTCATCTTCTCAACTCTTGCAACTATCTTATCTTGACAAGGCTCATGCTCAAATGTAGCAAGAGATTTTTCACAGTCCTTCCTATCTATTTCTTTATCCACTATAGAAAGTAATTTATTCTCACTCTTAAACTCAACCTGATCAACCTTTACTATTTTAGGTCTCCAAACCTAAATTTTTCTCTTCTCATATATTTTAGGCGATCTGTATCCTTTGACATACCTTGAATATCTCTTTAGTTTATTTGGACATAATTTAGCAATATGGCCAACCTTATGACAACAAAAACAAACAACATTTCTCCTACCTTCTTCTTGAATGTGACTAAGATCTCCCTTTGACTGATTGCTTCTCCTCATATAGTCTCTTACCTTAAGACCAACATGATGACAAATAAAACAATGGCCATGAAAAGAATTTGTAAACTTAAAAGCATTGGCCTGCTTGATCAGCTTCTTTAACTTGCCTTTAAAACTTTCACTCTTCTTACCTTGGACTAATATTTCATGATCTTTCTTAACCTTTATTATGATCTTCTCATGATTATCCTTTAAATAACCTAACTCAACCTTCAACTGATTACACTCTTCTTCTCTTGATTTCAAACTTGAATTTGTAACCTCTAGCTTATTCTTAAGATCCTAAATAAATATCTTATTTTCTTTTACTTTTATATCCAACATAGAAACCAAGATACACACCTATTCTTTAAGAGCCTCCACCATAGATTTAAACTCTTGATTCTCCTTCTTTAGCTGCTTGGCCATCATGTGTTTTCCCAATCTACCTTCAAGCTATAAAACCTTTTTAAAAAGGAACATGCTTTGATACCAATTGTTAAGCATGGGATATACTAAGAGGGGGGGTGAATCAGTATATCATAAATCTTATAAAATTTCAATTAATCAAATTCCACTTAACCATAATTTCAAGAAATGCAATAAAACTAAAATAATAAACACCACACAAGATAGAGAGAGACACCGGAGTTAATGTGGAAACCCAATGTGGGAAAAACCATAAAGAACAATCTCGAGTATATGAATGAGAACCAAATCAAACTAAAATATTCATAATCACCAACTTGCAGGATCACCAACCCCTTTACTGAGCACCAACACATCAACTATTCATGAGCACCAACCCATTTACTGAGCACTAACATAGTAACTATTCATGAACACCAACCCACAAAAGCACCAACCCCTTTACTGAGCACCAACACAACAACAATTCATGAGCACCAACCCACAAGAGCACCAACCCCTTTGTTGAGCACCAAAATAGCAACAATTCATGAGCACCAACCCATAATAGCACTAACCCATTTTGTGTGTATCACACAACTATCTCTTAATGTTGCTATCTCAACAAATGATAGTTCATTACAATATCTCTTTCCTCTCTCTCTTTTGATCTTCTAAGATAGATATAACAATTACAAATCATACTCTCTCTTCCATTGCTCTTCTAATCTAGATATTACTATTACAAATCAAACTCTATCTCACACATTACAAATGGCTTCTCAAGCCTTTATTTATAGCTTTCCAAATGACCTTTGGCCTTCACCCTTTGTGACCCTTCAATCCTCATGAAAAATGGTGCCAAACTTGCATGACCCTTTATATCCTTGCATTTGAAAAGTCATATGGTGACCCTTCATAAACAAAAGCATCCTCTCCTCTTTTGTCTTTATCTTGGTGACTTTTCGTATTCCTCAAAGTGTCCCTTCATGAGAAATTGTGCCCTTCCTCTTTTGTCTTCACTTGGTGACTCTTGGAATTCTTCAAGATGATTCTTCATGGGAAAATGTGTCCCATTCTTCTTTTGTCTTTTCCCTGTGACTCTTTGACTTCTCCATGGGCCCTTCTTTTGTCTTATATGCAACCAAAAATATATTCATTAATATTAAATAACTATTAACACACATTAGCCAAGATATAACTATTACAAACATCATTAAATGCAATGGAGCCTTTATCACTAATAATGCTAGACCTTTGACATCAATGACAATATTTCCAACATTACCCTATAAAATGCCATTCAAAATATGTTTAGAATTGTTATCACTCATTTATAAGAAAGAATTAATAATACAATAAATTACACTCAAGAACTCTTCCCTATTCTCTACATGCAACCTTTCAAGATCATTTCAAGCCTATTAAAGCACTCATACCAGCCCTTAGTCATCCAAAGTACATCCAATTTCATAAATAGATGCATACATCACATATTATAGCACCAATCACTTTAATGGGAGAACTACATTAGCTTGATCCCTCTTCTAAGTATTGGTATGTAGGTAGCATGCCCACGCACAAGATAAGAAGTGTATCCAGTGTATCCTTTACACACTAACCCCTTCTCTTCTTTCCCTAAGTTTCAATTCAAGTTCAAGAACTAAAAGCTCCTAATGGTTTCAAAGATTGAATTAGATGCATAGTGAGCTCTATAGGCTTCTAGGCCTCATAATTTCATACACAAGATAATACAAACCTGCTAAATAAAACCCATAAAGCTTTGAGCCTCAAGACAATAGTTATAGAATAAGACTATAGAAATGGGCAATAGGGTGTCCACCTTTGGTGCTCTTATCCAACTCAAGAATGAAGTTTAGGAACCTATTCCATCCTATTTTATAGTCTTTATCCTCCATTATCAAACTTTTTCTCATTCCAAATTAGTTAGAATAAGCCAATTTTTAATTTCTCTCACATACTTTTATATTTAGAAAAAGACAAAATATTATATATTTACTAAAAATAGTAGGTTAATTAAAGCATATCTATTTACTAATTTATATTGCTCAGACCCTTTATTTACTTAGGAATTAAACACCTAATTTCCTAAAAAGAATAAAACAATAGTGAACTAACTAATCTAGATCCATCTAGTTTTGACAAAATCAAAAATTATATTAAAAAACAATGAACTTAGAGCACAACTTAAAACATGTGTCATTAAGAATAAAGATGTGTAGCTAGTCTATAGTGTCTAAATAAAATTCCTTATGAATATACAATGTTTGTTTCTAGATTCTAGACTCATTAGTTGAGTAAGGGCAATGCCTATATCATGCCTTATTTTGAGCCATTTTCAAAAATGTTAAAGCTCAAATAGGCTAAGTTGATAAATATGGGAATTATCAAGCCATAAAAGTCACAATCCTTAGTTGTGGGTTGTCTTCAACATATAAAATGTTCTAATCATTATAAAAAAACAATGCAAAAGTTGTGAAGAGATCTAACATAATCTTCACATCCTACATCAATAAAGTCTAAATCCTCTTTCAATAAAAGGGATTTGTAGAAGGAGTGACCAACTTGTTCATACTTCAATAAATTTGATCATGATGAACTAAAACATATTTTTAATAAAAAATACATCAACTTTCCACCATCTTACACTAAGGAATAATCTCCTACTTCATCAACATCAAATAAAGGGAAAGGAAAATCACTTGTCACAACATGTAAATATTCATAGTAATGGATACTTAACTTTGGAGCTACACATCATATGGGTTATAATCAATAATAGTTTTTATATTTACAACCTTGTACATTACCTCACATTGTCACAAGAGATGATACATAGGTGGATATTGTTTGAAAAGGATCAATTGTTATGCATGAAGGTGCTTTTGAGAATGTTCTAAATTTATGTGTCAACCTTATTTCATTCTATCAAATCACTCCTATTAGGAATGAAAAGAATGTTGAGTTTTTCCCTAATTCATTATAAATATGGGATATTAAGGATGGTACCTTAGTGTCAATCATGAGTATTGACTATATGAATTCTCCCACTTAGTGTCTCATACCCATTCTATTAATTTACTCACATAATTTTGTGAATAAAATATGGAATGATCAGTTTGGCCATCTCAACTACCACTACCTTTAACAACTCCACTCCAAGGATATGGTAATAGTAATCCCTCCTATTTAGGTTTAAAATGGTGTATGTTTAGGCTATATAATAAGAAAACATCCATAGCATAAATTTAATAAAGGGTCATCTTTGAGGGTTTCATAATTCCTTGAATTGGTTCATAATGATCTTATGGGTCCATTCCCTACTTTATCTTTGAAGAAAACTTGTTATGTCCAACTTCATTGATGAAAATTCATGTATTACTTGGGTCTAATTCCTTTGATAGAAGAGTGAATTCTTCAACTGGTTTTAAGACTTCAAGGCTCATGCTAAGAATCATTTTGGTAAACCTATTAAAATCATCCACTCAAATAGTGGATGAGAATATGTGAATCATCACCATGATCATTTATACACACTTTAAGGGATTAACCTTCAAAATTGTATTATCTACACACCATAGTAGAATGGTTTTGTAAGTAGAAGTGTCAAATCCTAAAGGAAATGGTAGCTTGCATGATCCATGCTCATTCTCTTGGTTTTGAATTTTTGGTTGAAGCTATTAATTTCACTACTTACATTTATAATCGTGTTCCTCACTAAGAATTGAAAGGCATGACTCATTTTGAATTTTGGTGTGTCCAAAAACATTTTTTACAAATTTTTATATTCTTTAGCTCATGTGCATTGTGACCCATTCATTTAGAGAAATACAAGGTTTTACAACCACAAATTCAGTCTTGTCTCTTTGTTGGATATCTTGATGGTGTCAATAGATATCAACTCTTTGATCCATAAATGAAAGATATTTTCATTGAGAGGAGTGTTTGGGTCAAGGAATAATTTCCTCTATTGACCTCTCACACTTCACCTCCTCCATCCATAGTGGACTTGGATGAAAGTGACTCAGTGGATTCATCTTCACCTAAAACTCCAAAAGGTTCATCTTCAACTAATGTAGATTACTTTTTCAATCCCATCTTCCCCATCACCTTGATGGGTTGAATAGACACTTTAATCATCATGTCCCTTTGATATATCTCCTTCAAAAAATCAAAGGAATTAGTTACAACAACACCATCTTCTCCATTTATATGGTTCCCTTGCTTCTAATCCAAAAAAATTCCATGAAACATCTATTTTTTTTAGTTGGAATCAACTATGGAGGAAGAGTATAGTTCCTTGATGAGGAACCACCCCTTGGATTTAGTCCCCATTCCTAATAAAATTGACATGGTTTTTTGTAAGTGGATCTATCAAACCAAATATGTATCTAATGGAACTATTGATATGTTAAAATCATAACTTGTTTCCAAAGGGATATCACATGTTCTTAGTTTTTAATACACTAAGACCTTTTCCCATGTTTCTAAGATGACTTAAATTCACTTGAATCTTAATACTATTACAACTCATTATTTATTTGTACATTATATGGATGTGAATAGTGAATTTATTCATAGGGATATTCAAGAGGATATTTAAAAGGAGCAACTAAAAGAGTTTATGGAATATTTTGGTTTACAATTTTTGAAAGTCTCTCTATCACCTCAAATAGGACCCTCAATCTAGGTATGCTAAGATGAAATCATTTATTATCTCAATAAAAGTATCAAAATGAAATTTGGATCCCATAAAATAGGATGACTCCCATTTACTTGTGGTCCTCTATCTTGATGACTTAATTATTACTATAATATCTTCACCATCATTGATAAATTCAAATCTTCTTTGAACAATCAATTTTTTATGATAGACTTGGACCTTTTGTACTAATTTATTAGGATTGAAATCACTTAGTATTATTTTGGGATTACTTTTGTTCATCCCAAGTATGCTCTTCATCTTCTAGATTTATTTCACATGGCTGATTGTAAGCTTGCATGGATTCCATTTCTATCTAAGCTTGAGGTGCAATGTTCCACTCTACTAGTTGATGCCACCTTATATCATCAACTTGTTGGAAGTCTCATCTACTTTATTCACACTCACCCTAACACTTATTTTATACTTGGAATGGTTTATTGCTTAATTAGGTAACCAAATGAACTTAATTGGACATTGTAAAAATGTATTTTGCATGTCTTCTAGTACACTCCTTGACATGGGATTGATTATGTAACAAGGACTAGTATATAATGTGTTAGACATATAGATTATTATTGTGATAGATATTATGAGGATCATAAGTCTACACCTAGCTATAACTTTAATATTAGTTTAGGTCCCATTAGCTAATAGAGAAAGAAGCACCATGTTATTCTCTATCTTGAAATAAGGCTAAGTATCAAGGGTTATTAATGTTGCTACTATGGCTATTTAGATTTATAATATTCTAAATAACTTTATGTTCATAATTCCTCAGATATATATCATCCTTATGACAAATAGAGTGTCATTCAAATCTTGAATAACCTAGTTCATCATCATTAGACCAATCACATCGATATCCACATGTACTACATCTGGGAGTTGATTCAAGAGTAGGTCATTGATCTTCATTATTATCCTAAAGAATATCAATTTATAGATATATTTACCAAACTCTTCACTAAGAATATATTCCATCACTTGATAAATCTCTTAGGGATATGTGACATTACTTCAATGGACTCACCTAACATATCTCATCATCCTCATATGGGTGGGGAGAGTTTTATCCTACAAGTTTTATCTTTCTCTTCTATTTTAAAAAATCATTTTTTACATGGATACCTCATTAGGCCCTATTTATAGGAACCATTTTTTTCATGTTTTCAATTTACTTTCCTCCTAATTTAACACTTAATGGGTGGCATTGGTGTGAAAAGGGTTTTCACCCAAACTAGTTTTACTTTTGGGTTCCTTTCACACTTTTTCACTTTAATCTTACTTAGGTATTTTTAATGCTCTTTTAAGTGCTATTTACTTTTTAGAATATTATGAATTTTTTATTATTTTTAGGAAAACTATTTTTTATTTATTAAATAATAAGGGGTCTAGAGTAAGGAAAAAATATAGTTTAATATGGAAAAATATAAATTTTTATCAAGTAAATTACATGAGGAAGAAAAGTAAACTTATCTAAAAATAAACTGAAACAAATGATTTAGGAGTTAGAAATTGAGGTGCAGGATTGGGACACTATCTAGAATCTAGATCTTGTCTTCATTATATGACTAGATAGGAGCATCAAAAGAGGATAGGAGTGGTAATAGTACTATATTCCACCTCTAGCATTGTTGTCTTGAGGATATGATATTTTTCAGTTTTGTTCACCAAGTTAGTGTGAGCTTGTGTACCAAGTTTTGGAGGCTGGAAGTTAGTAGAGTTTATTATAGGTCCATTTTAATTTCCAAAATCCTGTATTCATCTACACATGCAAACAACAAATACATCAAAATCAAAATGGGAAAAAACTAGGTTAGGGGCAGAATGATTACATGATATAGAACCCCTATTGTCTTGATCACTGCCTACATTAACCCTCAAGCTAGGGTCTCAAATCAAATGTAGTTCTCCCTTAGGTAACATGTATAATCAATATGTAAGAATGACTTTCACCTAGGCCCTTCCTTGATCAAGCATGCAATTCTATGTGTGATGCAAAATGCTGAGCTATACTATTGGTTGATTTTTTATTATGTCTAATGTGCCAAAGTAATAAGTGATAGATATAAAATTCATTGTGTAATCCTTTATAAAAGAGACTCATTATTTCAAATTTGGGAGTTTTATTTGCATTTGGCTAACATTGGGAAACTTAAGGAAAAAGATAATAAAGGGGATGGGACCTATTAAGAAAATCAAACTAACCATTGGAGGTGAAAATGGCTTTAGACAAGAGTGTTAGAAATGGACACTAGTAGCATCGACACTGTTACCCAACCCCAACACTCTTATCCTACATTCTCAAGACCTAAGGGATAGAAAGAGGACATAAAACTTGACCTGGCTGAGATGGAATGACTATTTGAAATTATTTGGATGACTGGGAATAAGCAAAAAGGTGCCTAGAGCATCTAACAAGACTAGGATGACTAACCCAAAGACGTGACTAAATGTGAACAAAGTTCATATTCTCCAGTCAAAGTCTTCTATGAAAGGACTATAAAAATACATGATATGTGTGGTTACTTGACCAATTTAGGGTGTATACAATGACACTTGTCATAATCTTATAGATCCTTTATTTATGGTATTTACCATAAATACCCCCTTTTTAATCTCATTTGGTAATTAATCTATGCATTAGCATTTGTGTTGCATATGAATTATACATCCTTGCTAATAATATATTTTATTCTTATCATGTTTGATCTTGTGAGTAAGAGTGCTTCGATTGGGCCTTAGAATCTAGTTAGGCTTTCTTAACCAAATCTCACAACATTTAGTGTCATTCAACATAGTACATGATATTTTCACAACTAATGGACTTAGTCATAGTATAAATTATATGAAATCCAAAAATTAAAATGTCCATGAAGAACCCTTTTAATTTGAATTTAATATGTGATATGGGAGAGCCCATGACTCTATAACCCCATGTTACTCTTTTAATTACCATTGTATAACTTTGTTATCCCAAGTATGTTTTAAAAATGGTATGTGCTTTATTGATTTTTGATACATGATACTAGTAAGTAGATTCAAATACAAAGCATTCTATCAATAACAATAATATCATAGTACTTTTCTCATATGGATAAATACTCCATTAAAAATAAGTAGTCATGATAAAGAAAACCATAAATATCATGAAAACACAATCCTTCATTTAAACAATTTGTTATATTAGAAGGTTGGTATACATATATGAATAGTGTCCTATCCTTCAAGAATCTATGACTTAGTTTTGAACAATCAATATAATTATAATTATAGGCACACATCTTAATGTATATATATATATATGTATAGGAGTATCTATATTCTTATATAGGCATATATTATATATTTGTGCACCTTGCATAACATGTACTACATAATGCATATGTTTTTAATACACAATTACTATTCTAGCATACTAACATTATTATTCATTTTTTTTGAAATAAAGCTAATGATCTTCTAACAAATATTTAATTTTTCATGAAAAAGGCATCAAGTGTATATAGGGTTTTCTACACTTATATAAACCATATTTTTGACTCACTTAATCCTACATAAAGGATTTAATTCACTATTTGGAAAGACAAATATACACAAAATATATTCCCCAATTTGAATGTGAATAACTTATAGCTCATATATCCTCACTTTTTATTTTACTAATACGTACTACATATATACTCATAGTTTATAAACAATTATGCACATTTCTGTTATATATAAGATCATAGTGTTTATGACATATGATGTTAACTCATTCATCTCTACATTTTCATAAGTTCATGTACTATTTGTACACACACAGCCTACACACACACACACACACACAATATATATATATATATATATATATGTATGTATATATATGTATGTATATATATGTATATATATATATATATATATATATACATATATATATATGTATATATATATATATGTATGTATATATATATATATATGTATATATATATATATATATGTATATATATGTATATATATATATATATATATATATATATATATATATATATATATATATATATATATATATATATATATATATATATATATATATATATATATATATATAAGTCAAAAACATAAATGAGTATAAAGAGATAAATATGCTTTATATGAAAAAGTTTATATGAGTATCAGTGACATATATAGGTATCACTATTTCTCATTTAATTTATCACTAGTTTATATGAGTGATACTCATATATCCCTACTTAGAGTTTATATGGGGATGTTACTAAATATACTTGGAGTAAATATATCCACTAGTTAGGATATACCTATTAATATATCCCTGATGCTTAATTGCAATAAAGCAAAAAGTGAATGAGTATAAATTTGGGCAAGGTATAGAAATAAGTTTAAATCATTATATATATGTATCAATGATTTATATGATTAATATGAATCAATATGTATGATATAAAAATATTATATACAATAGAAAATTAGGTAGTGATTATACCATATTTTGCCTTATACCCTTGTACATTAAATATGTTAGCACCTACTCTAGTATTCTTATTAATTAGTATCTTGGTTACAAATCAAGATACCATATTTGATACTAGTATTACGTAGGGATATTAGTTACATGTTAAAGTTACAGGGAATTCATTTAGCTATAGATACATATTAATAACAAATGTTTCATGTGACATCATATCACTATACTATAGTATTCATGTTAATGGTATGTTTGATAATATAGTAACTCATATACTTTCTACTCATATTGGTTATGTTATTATCCCACATATTATTTGCTACAACTAGTATACCAATATGTATTTAACATAAATATAACATCATGTATATATAAGTTGGTTATTGTATTTGGATTGTTAAATGCATCTCTTGGTAGAGACAACTTTTTAAGATGTACTGGCCATTTACCAAAATTTGAATGTATAGTAAACATCAATGCTAGTAAAAGAAATAAACTACATAACAAAATTATGTAAGTGCCTCATTGGTGTAAAGTCTACTTGTATTTTATTTACATTTAAATATAGATCACCTTACATATTAATCATGTTCACTATGCATATATATTTTTAATTCACTGTTCATATATATTATATTAGTTCTATATATATTCAGATATCTATCTTGATACATTAGAATAATTTAGAACCACATCTAAAAATAAATAAACACCTAATAACTTGAAATCATTAACAAGTGGAAAACTTTAAACAATAGATACAAAATGTATGCCCATAGGCAAAAATCATGGATAGATACATACATGTTGATTCTCAAATCCATGCTCTCTTTTGCATTCTCTCCTCTTCATCTCCACTTCATGCTCCACTTCCATGAACTACTCCCCTTTAACCTTTTTATTCCTTTTCTCTCTTTGATTTTCTTTCCATGAATGTGGCACTTTATTTTAAATCTACCTTCTCTCTCTTTTATTTAAATTTTATTCACTAATTTTTCTCTTTTTTTCTTTTTTTTAATTCTTTTTCCTAAATATATACTTTCCAATTCTCTTTTGGTAATATGTATTTTTATAAGTATAAAATACAATTGATTTATTTGTTTTATTTCTTTTATGAGGCTTTTCTTTCTTTCTTTTTAATTTTATTTTAATTACATAATAATTAATGTCTTAATATAGATAAATAAGCACAATGACTTAACCGATATAAGGTTAATAATATTATTTTAAATCAAATCATAAACAACACATTATTATTCTAATCTAAATTATAATAACGTATTCACTTGTATCACTATGCTATCTAGGTTATCTATATCATTTTATCATCTATTAAGTCACATAATTATATTCTTGATATCATGAGGATAACCAAATAATGTTCTCAACCATTATTAAGATAAGATGGTTAGTCTACATATGGTAATACCAACACAATTCATGCAAATTTACATTTTTGAAAACATTAAAAATCATGAATACAATGACACATCATAAACACACAGTAACATTCATAAGTCAATCACATGATATTAACTCATCTAAGCATAAATTTAAACTAATACACACATATGCAATTATCTAAATGCAAATAGCATAAATAATGTACTAATGTTAATAATTCAAACAATGCATATACATATACTATCTAACATGGTGTGTGTAGGGTTTTAGACATTCTTCTATCATCCCTCAACATCTCCATCTATGTCACCCTCTCAAATGATGCTCTCCCTTTATCATGCTATGAGGGATGAGTCTCTCCTATGTCAAACTCATGATAAGTAGCTAGTTAGTCTATAACATCATGACATATATATCATAAAATAGTATTGAAACAATAAATAAACATGATCATAATGTAAAGGATATACAATAAACCTAACTCATATCAATATAATCATGACATCAAAGTAACATACATCTATCCCATAACAACATATAACTTATAGCTTAATCAAATAATAACCAAATCAAATCACCGACTATAAATATCCATGGATAATCAAGTAAGTTTGGTTAATGAGGAATCAAGATGTAACATACTTCCCCCCTAAATCTATTCATCCTCCCAATGAAACTTATTCAAACATAAACAATGAATTAAAACATTATTCAATAGAAAAATAGCATAGTATGAAGTATGAAATATAGAAAATAAATGTAAAAATTACTTGTAGAACTCATCATAGTCCTCCCAAGTAGCATATCCTTAGACTATTGGTCCCAAAAAATGTTTTACTATGACATCTCCCTATTACACAAATAAATTTTGTGAGTTTAAATTACTCTGATTGGTTCTACCATGACCACCCTAGGATCCAGAACCTACAAAGCATTCCAATCCAACACATGTGAAGGATCAACTACATACTTTTTAAGATAAAAAAACATAGAAGACATTATATAATATAGATAGAGATTATATTAATTCAAGATTATATGTTATAGTATTAACCACTTATAACACCTCTAAGCATCTCACATAGCTTGTTGAAAGTTTTATTTACTTCCCAAATTTAATCAAGCTCTTTTACGGATTAACCTGCAAGAAAATTTTATCACCTACTAAAAATTGCCTATCTATTCTCTTCACATTATCATAAATATTTTACATATCATTGGCCTTAGCCAATACATTCCTAATTAATCTAAATTTATCTCCTATTTTTGAAAGCATCTCAAGTCCAAAGACTACCCTATCCTCCAACCTATCCCAACCAATTTATGTCTTCAACCTTCTTCTATATATTAAGTCAAATGGCATCATCTTTAAAGTTGATTGGTATCAATTATTATAATCAAAATCAATCAACAGAAGATAATCTTGCCACTTGTATTGATGATCCATGTAATACATATGAATAATATTATCTAACACCTAATTGACTCACTCAATCTAGCCATCAGTCTCTAGGTGATGTACAATGTTGAATTTTATTTACATACCCAAAACTAAATACAAAGTTACCCAAAATCTATAAGTCATATTTGGATCATGGTCAGAAATGATCTTCTCTAAGAATCCATTCAATTGATACACTTATTTTACAAACCCCTTCACAAGATTAGGTGCATCATCTATCAAATTTATTGGTATAAAATGATTAACCTTGGTTAGCTTATCAACTATAACCAAGATCATGTCATGACTACTTGATGATAATGGTAAACCTTTGACAAATTCCATACTGATCACCTACCACTTACATTCTAGTATATCATATGGATATAATTATCTAGTCAAATGTGTATGTTCATTTTTCACTTGTTGATATTCTAAATAACATGACACAAAGTCCACCACATCTTTATTGATTTATTTCCAAAAATAAATTAGTCTAATCTCTTCCATAATCTTGGTTACTCCTAAATGTCCTAAATATGGGGCATTCTATAATTATTTTATCACTATGATCTACATATTCTCTCAATCTGGCACATACATCCTTCCATTATAATGTAAAAGACCATCATTTTCTAATTTGAATCATTTATACCTAAGACTCTAAGAATTTTTAGAAAATTATTACCTAACCTAATCATATAATTCATCTCCTAGTGAGAATTTGATCACTCAATCCCTAAAAGTATTCTTAATAGTAGCCATAGCTATTATGCACCTTCTATGACTTAGGGCATTAGCTACTATGTTTTCCTTGTATTTGATATAGTCGATATCAAAATCATAATTAGATAAGAACTCTAGACAACATCTCTAAAGAGAATTTAGATTTAGTTGGGTGAATATTTGCTTGAGTCCCAAGTTATCCATCTTGAGCTCAAATAGTTTTCCCAACAAGTAATGTTACCAAACTTAAAAAAACATACATAATTATTGCAAGTTTCAAGTCATGAGGGGCATAGTTCACCTCATAAGGATTAAAATTCCTTAATTCATAAGCTAATACTATGTCATCTTGCATAATGATTCCTCTTAGTCCATCCTAGATGCATCTATGATCACTAAAAATTGACCATTGGGGTTAAGAACTCTTAGCACTAGTGCTGAAGTAAGCTTCCTTTTCAATTCCTTAAAATCTACTTCAAACATATTTGATCAGATAAAACTTTAGTTCTTATGATGTAGAGAGGTAATCAGAATAGCTATCTTAGAAGAATTTGAAATGAACTTCCTATAATATCCCACTAATCCCATGAAACTCCTTACCTCATGCACATTCTTTAGTGTTGGCCATTCCATAATGGCTCTTACCTTTTTTGGATCCACTAAAATTCTATCCACATAGATAATATGTCCCAAATATTGCACTCTCTCTTGAAAAAATGAGCACTTAGATAATTTTCCATATAACTTGTGCTTCTACAACTATTACAAAACTAGATTTAGATGTTAAAGGCATTATTTTTAATTCTTAGAGTATATAAGAATGTCATCAAGAAAGACCCAAAGAAAAAGGATTTAGATAATATTTAAACACATTGTTAATGAGATTCATGAGTTCTTCGAAAGCATTTGTCAACCTAAATGGTAACATTATGAACTCATAGTGCCCATAATGAGTTCTAAATGTTTTTTTCAAAATATCCTCATCCCTTATCCTCAGCTGATGGTATCTTACTCTAAGATAAATATTAGGAAAGACCTTTTATACCCCTATTGGATTGAAAATATCATCCATATGAGGTAATGGATACCTATTTTGGTAGTTTCCTTGTTCAACATTGTATAGTCTATGTAAATCCAAAGAGTAACATCCTTCTTCTTAATAAAGAAAATTGGTGTATCCCATGGTGGCACACTTGGCCTAATCAACCCCTTTGATAAAAACTCTTGGATTTGAGTATTCAATTCAGCCAATTCAATTTTTGTCATCCTATATGGTTCCTTAGACTATGGTTCTGATCCAAGTATGATATCGATATAAAAATAAAAGTCATGTTTAGGAGGCAATCCTGGTAATTTCTTTATAAACACACTGAAAATTCCTAAGGAATGGATGATATTCGAGGGATGGTTCCTTAAATTCTTCCATTTAATTTATCTTGATGATAAATGTTTGGCATCCTTTTCCTTGAGCCTTCTTGAGTTTCATAGTAGAAATCTACTTAAGCCTCAACTCTCTCTTCTTGCCTTGAATTTGCATCAAATTTCCAAAATTATCCAGACCTTCAACCTTAATAAAGTAGTAGTCAATGTTGGCCTTATGTTTCACAAGCTAGTTGACTCTTAGGATCACATCATATGACCCTAGTGGTGATAGATACATATCCACTACTATTATGAATTTTGGCAACCTAATCTTTGCTTTGACTAAACACTTATCATCCATGTCTTTTGAATCATTCCCATATTGTACTGACCATGCATTTGCCATTAATCTAGCTATTCTAGATAACTTACTAAGAATTTTAGAAGCTATTATACATTTTTTATCCCCTATATCTATCAAAATGGAACGTGTATTTTCAAAAAAAGTATTTGACATTTCTATGGGTGAAGCTTAGAATTCAACTTGTTAATTATCAACTACTACATGAATATGTTGCTTAAAATTTCCTTTTTGAGGAGTGAGACCTTTATTATTTAACTTATCCTAGTTACATTCATGAACATAATGGTCACCTCCACATATGAATCAACCTCTAAGTGGTCCTTTCCTATTATCTTATTGGTTTCCCTTAAAACTATCTTTGAAACTATTGCCCAGTTTCTTATTGCCTAAACCATTGTTGAATTTGGCATTCTGATTTTTGAACTACATCTAGGAATCTCCACTCCTCTACATATAATTATGCTTTTTGAAAGTTGGTTTATAAATTCTAAACTTCTTAA